>VWZQ01003821.1:13913-62384 GCA_013397015.1 Myiagra hebetior | reverse complement strand
TGGCGGATTCGTCATGGCGGCCATCCCCTCACAGCGCGCAGCGCGCGCGGAGCGCGCCGGGGCTTGCAGTCCTCGCGTTGTCCCCTGAGGTACGCCGGGAGTTGTGGTCCCGCGCTGACGGCCGCAGGCGATTGGCTGTTGGATGGCGCGGCCCCGCCNCACGTGCGCGGGCGGGCCGGGCCGCGGCCTCGCCGCGTGTCAGGGCGGCCCCACCGGACGTGCTGGGCCTGCCGGAGCCGGCCGGGAGCCCGGGGAGCGCTTTTCCCGGCACCCGGAGCGGGGGAGAGCCCTGAAAGCGAAGGCCCGGTTGTCTCGGGGTCGGTAACGTGTCTCCTGAGCGGCGGCGGCCGGCAGGGATCTGTTGCCTTGTGCCAGCCACCGCCCCCGTCAGTAACTAGAACGTGCACTTCAAGCTTTAACTGTTCTGCACCCACTTCTCTGTTCCGTGTCGCTTGGATCCACGAGCGTGTATTTTCATTTGCTCTGTGCCTTGCCAGAAGGAAAAAAAGGAGAAGAAATCTAAACGCCGGGACAAGTTTCAGAGGGGAAAGACTCAGACGGATGAAAGCGAGGAATCGGATGAGGAGCGTTATACCCCGAAACCCAAGAAATCAAAGAGTGTCAGTAAACAGAACGGTCATACGAAAGAGGAAAGCCTGGAGAAATCGAGATTGTCTTCCTTTAGCAGCAAATCCTCCCGCAGAAGCCGACAGAGTAGTTCTAGTGAAACATCAAGTGAGAGCGAAAGTGAGAGCGAGCAGGATCAGGTAAAGCTAAGGACTGGTTTTAGTTATAGTGGTGTGTTATAATTTTTAACTCCTGCGTTGTAACAAGGCCCGGTTTAGAATGGGTTGTAGTCCCTTTTCCCCCCATATTAATCAGTAAAAAGTGCTGTAAATTTTCAAGATTTAAAGTTCTTGAATATTCAGTCTGCCAAGAATTTGGAAGAATTTTGCATTATGAAAGTCCTGAAGTGCTGGATCAGTGCTTCATGGTTTCCTCACTTGAGCAGTCTGGTGCTGTGGTGGCTGTTGCAGGACAGACAAGATGCACTGAAAAGGAGCTTTAATATGAGTCAGCATCATGAGGTGTATGTGATTTTTGGGGTTGTCCTTTTCAGAGCCAGGAGTTGGACTTCGTGATCCTTGTGGATCCCTTCCAACTCATGATATTCTACTATTCTAATGAAGAGTTTTCAGTTTTGGTTTGAGTGTTTTGAATTTACTGTGCTGTTAGATACAAAACACTCTTAACCTACTATTCACTTTTGTGACTAACTTAGTCCAGGTTTCAAATATGATGGTAAAACAAAGAAGGCTCTTTAACTGCAGCTGAGACACTGTCACTGAAGAGTATGACACCAGTGGCTATGTTGAATTTACTTGAATTACCTTAAATTTACTGACAGTCATGTGATATTGACATGGAATCTTATCTGAGTTATTGTTTACCTAACAGGAGTTGACTGGAGAACAGAAAGAGGGTGCTTTCTCCAATTTTTCTATTTCCAGAGAAACTGTCCAGCTTCTTCAAGGTAAGTTTCTTGGCAAGGTGTGACCATAGAATGTCAGTGGTCTCTTGTTGTGTTTTTATGCTCAACACCTTCGATCAATAAGCTTTTGAGATGTGCTCTGCTTGTGCCTATACAAGCACAGATGCTGTGCAGAAGACGTTGATTGCCTGCTCTAAATACACCTTTGAACACAGACTTTCCTGTTTGCAGTGTTGTCCAATTCAGCCTTTGCAGTAAAATTCTAAATGATATAAGCCAAGGGGAAAAAAAAAAAAAAGATGTGTGAGAATTTTTCAATTAAAGGGTTTTTTGGTGTGAATAAAGGAAAACCGGTTATATTTAGTATCTGTGACGTTAGTTTGGACATGATTTAGTATGAATTAAAAGAAGAATAGAAGGGATTTTGAGATATGTTGGCATGGTACTGAAAGTCTTTCATAAAGGCTAGTAACTTTCTCTGTTCTAGCTAGCACTGTGTCTGGGGGTGTGAGGTGGGAGAATAAAATGGACGGTACTGGGGCACTCCTTGCAGATGACTCATCCGATCAAATAAATCAGTGGAGGTGATGATACAGTTTTACTTTAGAGTTGATGGAAATTCTTGGAATAATTTCCTCTGAAGTGTATGAAAGAACACTTGTAAAATGATCATATTAAGGAAATCTCTTGAAATTGTCACAGCTCGAGGAGTGACATACCTGTTCCCTGTGCAAGTGAAGACCTTCAACCCAGTGTATTCTGGCAAAGATGTCATTGCTCAGGCACGAACTGGAACTGGGAAAACATTCTCTTTTGCTATTCCCTTAATTGAAAAGCTTCAGGGAGAGTCACAGGAAAGAAGAAGAGGCCGTTCACCAAAGGTAACTGTGCCTGGCTAGAATGGTGATTTTGCTTTGTCTTACATCTAAACGATTCAGGTTTTTCAGCTGCTAGAGAAGGTCTTCAGGTCTGTGCAGGGGTAAGCTAACCCACATTAAAGGTGATTTGAAAGCTGTGTTCGCTGGGCTTTGCCTGCATCCTGTGCTACCTCCCAGCCTCTGATGAAGAGTAAAGAGCACAACAGATCTATCCACTTGTCAGTTCCTTTTTCTGCCACAGGGAGACCAAAACTACAGGTGTTCAACGTGTTCCTATTTAATTTTGCTCAGTCACATTCCCTGTTCAGGGCCAGTGGCTACTGGATGCTTGTTTTTCCCCCAGATTGCTAACAGATTAGTTACTAATTGTAACTTGACAGCTTGATAAAAGCTGTCTACTTAACATGTTTCTTTCTAAAACATGTAAACAGTGGGAGGTTCTAAAAATAGACTTAGTTTTCACTAGGAGCATCACCAGCTGTTGAAGCTTCTGCTCCAGAGAATGCAGATTCAATATGAGCTGTGTTCATTCTGCTAAGGAATACCATGTGTGGTTTTTCACTGAATTCTTACGATGCTTCCAAAAAAAATAGGTAGGCCAAAGCTCAGCATGTCCTCATTAATAATTTTTGTCAGTTTTTTTAATCTTGTCAGCCATCTCATAGATTACCTGAAGTGCATTCCAAAACTAGTACTAGAAGCTTTATATGCATCTGCCAATCACATTGCTTGGCTGACTGAGAACACTTTCTCTAGATTAGGTACAGTCTTTTGGAGAAGGAAAAGCTTTCTTCAAGGCCTTACAAAAGATTCCAGGCCTCACTCTACCATAATACAGTACTGCTTGATTTTTGGTAAAGGGTTTTAATGGTGAAAGAGGTAACATGGTAAGGATTTTAAGGTTCCTTTTGTGAAGCGACTGATGCCACGTTGGAGAGCAGTGCTTCAATCACATTTTAAACACAATTGGTTAACCTGCCTGCAGGGAAGCTGTGTGTTGGAGGAGAGGATGGTTCCTGGGTTGCCTCTGCAGGGATGTAGATTAGCGTAGCAGCACTGCAGACTGGAAATATGTTTCCCTGAGCCACAGGGAAGCCGAGAGACAGCTGATAGCTCTTCCTTCCACCTCCTCATAGGATTGTGAAGCATTACTTAGCCTGTGCAAAAACCTTTTGTTACCCATATCCTTCAGTCCTGTATTCAAACAGCATATGCGCATGCAGAAGAAAACTTGTACCTGATCTGTTCAGGAGCTAAAATTAAATAAAATTTAAGTCTCTCTTATCCTTTTTAAAAAGAAGTTAGCCTGTCCTTAGTGAGTATATGTTGAAGGAGTTTAATGATGTTACAAGAGACTTAAGCAGTGTGTTTCACCAGCCTTTGCTTAGATAATTATTTAAAACAAAGGGTCAGATCTAATTTAATGATCAGAAGTTCAGTGGTTTCTTGGCAGAAACCATGCTGAGAAAATACCTGTTTTGTCTTTTTTCTATCCAGGTTCTAGTTCTTTGTCCAACAAGAGAGCTGGCAAATCAGGTTGCCAAAGATTTCAAGGACATCACAAGGAAGCTGACAGTAGCTTGTTTTTATGGAGGAACTCCCTATAATGGACAAAGTAGGTGACTCTTAGGACTAATAATTGAAATATTGATTGACTCTCATATTTAAGAAATGCAGTTGAGTCTTTCCAAACACACACTCATAGCTCAAGAGCTGGAGACTATTCATGGGAAATTCAGCAGCTCAAAATGTATCTTCTTATGGAGATAAATAGCTGAAGCTCTCAGTTATATTCCTGGTGTTGCTTATCTACTCATGTACCTTAAATTAAAGTGAAACAGAATACTGCGTGTATCACCTATATTTGGGTTTAGGTTCTTGTAAACTCATTTTCTTTAAAAAAGTTTAATCTTAAAGCTGTGAGTGGGTATGTGTTTTTTCATGTGATAAGGGATACATAGAGGATCTGTAAAGTGGAGAAGAAGTTGTTGTGACAGCAGAATTTACTGTCTGGGTGGTTGTAAACAAGGAATGAGAATGAGCTCTTTCATCGTGATACATCTTGAGACATTAGGGATGATTTTTTTTCCACTGCAGAACCTCGGGAAGGAGTTGATTTCTGCAATTTGGATAGTTAAATAAGTAAATTTAAAATAAAATTCCAGTTAAAGTAGATAATTTGGGAAGAGCTAACTATTTCTAAAGAATATTAAAAGAAGCTCATCTTGCTGCTTTAAATCATTGGGACAGGGAAGGGAGGTAAATTTTTTTTTTCTTTGGGAAGTGAGGTGGATATAATACCTTAATTTTTTTGTTCCAGATTTTTTCTTCCTGTTCATCATTTGTTCTCACTTTTGTAAGGAGAGTACTTATGAATGGTTTAAGAAGCTGTTTCATTACTACCATGTGTTATTGGTCCCTAGTTCACTGCTAAGTCTCCTCTTCCCTGTTCACCAGTTGATCTCATGAGAAGTGGCATTGACATTTTGGTTGGGACACCTGGTCGAATCAAAGACCACCTGCAGAATGGCAAGCTGGACCTTACCAAGGTGAAACATGTTGTACTTGATGAAGTTGACCAGATGCTGGACATGGGATTTGCTGAGCAAGTGGAAGACATTTTACGAGTTGCATACAAGAAGGGTAATTTCAATATTTAAACAAATAGTAGGAAATATTAGTACTAATTTAGTTTGCTAAAATTCAGGTATAAAGTGACTTTGTTTAGAAATGAGTGAATATTATATATTGTGATCTTGGGACTCATTCACAGAGCCTTTGCAAAGCTTGAAATTCAGTACCTAGGGGTGTGTGAATAGCTGTCTTTGACACCTATCTTCAAGTTGTGCTTGGACTTCTTCAAATTAAAACGAATTAGCTTTTTACTTCTGTCACTGCTTGAAAACAGATTGGATTTTTTGGCCATAGTAATTTTTTCATAATCTTGAAATTATTTAGACTTTCTAGAATATTTTTTACTTCAGGTGTCAGTAATGCATAAATTTAAAAAGCTCAATTGCCTTCTTTATGTTATGTACTGATATTAAACCTCATTTTTAATCACCCATATAATCAGCTTATGTACATCTGTTAGGTGAAATGTATGAAGTTTGTGAAGCATTGTTCTGGTTTTTTTTTAAGATTCTGAAGACAATCCCCAGACACTGTTGTTTTCTGCAACTTGCCCACACTGGGTGTATGATGTGGCTAAGAAATACATGAAGTCCAGATATGAACAGATTGACCTTATTGGGAAAAGAACTCAGAAGGCTGCTACAACAGTAGAAGTGAGTAATCTCGTGTGAAATGTTTTCAGGCTTTTGCCCTTTTCTTTCATGCTACAAAAGCTTATCTCTTCCTAAGGTGCATTATCACAGTGATGTTGGAAGTTGTTTTGAGAATTTTTTTTCTAAGCGTAAAGCACATTACAGCTAGTGAAGCTGTTTCTGGGTTTAGGATCTGTCTTCTCAGATCTCAGGTAGAGAGAGGCTTTTCCTGCCAGTTTTGTGGGTTTTCCGAGAAAAGCAGTATCTGAATTTATCCAAGTTGGAAGCAAAAGGCACACGTTAACATCAGCCTGCTGCTTTTAAATCTTCATGGACATCACAGTTGACTTCTGCTATTCTGTATACAGGATACTTTTTTTCAAACTTCCTGTAGTATCTCACCTCAGTAGGCCTTTGCTTGCTGGGCAGTAAATAGCATACCAAGGAATATAACACATGTATGCTAGAAGCCTGACTTTCTCTTACTGTAATTATTTTGCTGAATATAAGACTAATTATGGTGAGCATAAGAGCTTTATGGATTTTGTATGTTCCAGGATTGTGAGTTAGCACATTTTCCCCATCAGGGAACTGTCTTCACTATTTCTGTATTTAACAGTTACAAATGTTTTTTGAAATAATCTTAACTTTACACAAGCTAATCACTGGAATTCTTTTCCATAGCATTTGGCAATAGAGTGTCACTGGTCTCAGAGAGCTGCAGTTATTGGAGATGTCATTCAGGTCTACAGTGGCAGCCATGGGAGGACCATTGTCTTCTGTGAGACCAAAAAGGAGGCAAATGAACTGGCTCTGAATGCTTCAATCAAACAGGTATTTTATCATGTGTATTAAGTAACAAAACCTGTCAGAGATGTATCAACCCTATGTTGATACCAGACCTATGCTGAGCAAGTTTTTAAAGAGAGAGTTTCAAAATGCATAGGTCAGGCTTTTGTGTGTGGTCAAATAGGATTTTACTCTCTCTCGTGGACGTGAAACAAAAGTTGTAGATTGCTTTTTTGAAACAGCCAAGCATTGCATAGATGGTGTGGATGGCAAATTAGGGCAAAGTGTTCATATGTCACAGTAATTAGGTGAAGAGCTAAGACACACGTTGCAGTTCTGTTTTCTTACCACTGTTAAAGGCCTTTGAGGTATATTAGTAAGAATTACTGAGTACATATTGTAAGACACCTAAAATATAAATTCGAATAATTCAGTTCCTCTTCTGTATCTTGCCATACGGTACCTATCAAACACCAAGATGTTATACCCAAAACTGACCATAAAATGGAGCACTGTATTGGTTTTGGTACAGTTCTAAAATAATACTGTTTTTCAGGATTGCCAATCATTGCATGGTGACATTCCTCAGAAGCAAAGAGAGATCACACTGAAGGGTTTTAGAAATGGTTCATTTAAAGTTCTGGTTGCAACCAATGTGGCTGCCCGTGGTTTAGATATCCCAGAAGTTGACCTGGTTGTACAAAGCTCACCACCAAAGGTAGGAGACGGTTATGTTTGATGTCTTGTAATAATCCGTAGTCTTGTTTTCAAGTAGTGTATGCTGTCTGGTGGTGGTATTGACCACACAGAGTTCATCAGCATTGTGCTTAAGGGGGAGGAACGTCCATATATAGAAGTAGTTTCTTAGGGGATTTTTTTGAAAGTGTGTCAGCCCCTAGTATGTTTAAAGATGATTTTCTTAAAATGTCTTCTTATGAGGTTGTTCAAAGCCTCTCCCTTTTAAGCTAGGTGTGGTGATGGCAAGACTGGAAGCAGTGAGAAGAATGATTCTCTTAAGTGGGGGTGAATGTGAGCTATGGACCACAACAGTGAGAACAGTGGCTGAAATTAAGAGTGTTTAAAAGAAACAATGTAATGTTTCAGTGAATACGCTATTAATACTGCAGTATCCACACTCAAGTGGATGTGCAGGAGGGTGGTGAGTGGGATTGTTGTAGAGAAATATACACTGCAAATGCATAAAGAAAAGTTGATCCATGCTTGTCTCTGGCTTTCAAACCATTATTTTTAGAGGATTATGGAAAAGCATATTTGCTTGATAATAGTGAAATAATGTTTTCTAATTTAATTCTCTGAGGCAGTTACTGGGCACTGTTCAGGCTTAACTGTAATGGCTTCTACAAGTTATGTGGATGCAGTGAATTGATCAAATTACAGTGAATTAGGTAACTCATAAGGCTCTCTTTTTCTGAAGGATGTGGAGTCTTATATCCATCGTTCTGGACGCACAGGTCGAGCTGGGCGGACTGGGATCTGTATCTGTTTTTATCAGCGAAAGGAAGAATATCAGTTAAGACATGTGGAACAAAAAGCGGTAAGTACCGTTTTCTTCTAATTGCAAGACTCTAATTTGTTCAAGTACAGAATGTTGTTTATAAAGCACCCAGAAGAGGTTCGCATGTCTTGAGGAGGGTGGGTGCACTGTCGGTTACTGTGGAGCAGTGAGAGCACTGAAGATTCTCATGCCCACGCTTCTTCAGCAAATGTCAGTAAGGTTGTCCTTGTGGAAATAAGAAAAAACTCGCAGCATTTCAGTGTAGTGTTCAGGCTGGTTGTCATCTGACCAGTGATGTGCGTATGTGCAGCTTTACTGAGAACTGTTACTAGCATTTTTGCACTTGGTGCAGTGTTCCATATGGTAGTTTCCTTGACAATTAAGTATATGGTTGGGATGAGATTGTTTATTCTTGGCACATGAACTAGTGTTACATTTAGACTAAGACTCTGTAATTTGTACTTTAATCCAAATCTATTAGACTAAAAGTAGTAATTTGGAATTTGTAGGACTCTATTTTCCCCAGGAATCTGCCAAAATGGTTTCTGTTTTCAGTTTAAGGTCACTGAATCATTTAAACTCATCTGGTACATAAAAGCCTTCTAAGTGTTACCCACTTTCCTGTAACCTTAACCTTGCAATTTTCCCTAGGAAAAATTGGAAATTAAAAGGTGAAAATAAGAAGAAAAATTACAGACTTTAATGCTTGTTCTGTTGGAGTTCAATATTGCTTCCTTAGAACTGAATTATTTATGGTCTGCAATTTTTATCTGTCTTTTGCCTTTTAAATTTCAGGGCATTACGTTCAAGCGCGTTGGTGTTCCTACAGCAACAGACATAGTAAAGGCTTCCAGCAAAGATGCCATGAGGTGTGTTTGGGGACTCAAGCCCTACTGTATCTTCCTGCCTTCCTAATTCAGAAGGACTGTTTGAATTATTCTTTGCTGTCTCTTTGAACTTTCTGGGCACTGTTGAAATCTTGGATTGCTGTGGTTTTTTTTCTGTTCCAGAGCATTTAAATTGTTAAATTTTTTTGCTTTAATTACTTAGGTGCCTGGATTCTGTTCCTCAGACTGCTATCGAGTATTTCAGAGAATCTGCTCAGTTGCTAATAAAGGAAAAGGGACCAGTTAATGCTCTGGCTGCAGCTCTGGCCCATATTTCAGGTGCTACTTCCATCGAACAGCGCTCACTGCTGAACTCAGATGTGGTAAGGAAGGGTGTATGGCTTAATGCTTGTCTTGACACTGGAAAAAGAACTACACCTCTGTGTTGTCTAAATAGAGAATTATTTGTCTCCTGACCATTTTGTTTGAGAACTATACTTAACCCACTAGGAAGTACTGATTTTATTAAAAGCAACAGTAGAGAGGTTGTAAAGATATTTGATGCCCTGTAACAGTACCGACTTGAAAATTTAGTCAATAAACTGTAAATTGGCAGGTTTCTCCTGTCCAATATATGTGCTCAAGCTTATTCCTCTGACTGAGTGGAACACGCCCCATTTCTTTGTAGGGATTTGTTACAATGATACTACGCTGCTCTGAAGAAATAAACAATATGAGCTATGCCTGGCGAAGACTGCGAGAAGTTTTGGGTGATGATGTTGATCGGAAGGTGAACAGAATGTGTTTCCTTAAGGGAAAAATGGTACGTTTTTGTTTTGTGTCTTTGATACTGGGGTCTTTTGATTGCAGCCATTTCTTAGCAATTGTCAGGGGAGCTATTTGGTCTTTTTCTCTATTCCAGGCACTGTTGATGATGGGCCTCAATCTGTTATTTTAGTGCTTAGGGCTCTGCTGACATGCTCAGGAGGTAGGATAATGCATGGCTATGGGGATAGCAGAACAGGTAAAAGGTATGAAGCGTGTTAACTGTGCCTTAATGACAAAACAGAAAAGCATTTCTTAGGACAGTCAGTCCTGATAGTTCCTATCTGTCAGGTGTAGAATTGTGGGCTCTCTTGTTTTTAGTTGCAATCATTTAAACGCTTTACTTCTATGCATTAAAATTATTCTTTCTTTTCAGGGTGTGTGCTTTGACGTTCCTGCAGCAGACCAAAAAGAAATAGAGGTATGTTCATTGCAAATACTGGGTACAGCATACTGGAGATGAAACTGGTTGGACTGGGTTACACTGGAAACGTTAAGTAGCCTTTATCCTGCCTTTCCTAGTGGCAAAAGGGATGGCTTGGAAGGCATTGAAGAACAGAATAAGCACAGTGTTTCTTTTCTAAGGCATTCCCCTGTGACCAAAAGTCTATAACTTGAAACTTTTGCACTGAGAAGAGTTGGTGCTGGATTCGCCTTTGTAGGCAGCAAGCTTTATCCTTCTTTTCTCTATTCTGTTTTCACCCAGAATTCTCTCCACAGAAAAGTGAATTCAGGATTTTGCTTGGCAGCATTAGTATTACCATGCCAAAATTATTGATCCCTTCAGTTAGAAGCTTGAATCCCACATATCAGCTCACGATTTTACCTTTCAGTTGAGCAAATTTAATAATTATTACATACCCTGTATTTGTATTCATAGAATTTAACTTGCTACGTCTGACTTCATTCCGATAGGCAAGATGGGAAGATTCAAAACACTGGCGTTTGTGTGTGGCGACCGAATTACCAGAGTTGGTAGAATCCATACGAGGAGGAGGAGGAGGAGGAGGAGGGGGAGGTGGTGGAGGAAATGGCCGAAGCTTCTCAAGTTCCAGGAATGGTCGGCGTGGTGGCTCTGGTAGAAACAGATTCAGGAGCAGGGGCCAGAAACGAAGTTTCAGCAGAGCGTTTGAACATTAATTTCAACAATCCAGAAGTGAGAAAAAAATGGGACTGAAGTGTTTTATATTACATTACACTAGGCTGTTTCTGTGTGTTTGTACCATTGGGGAAAATACTTCATTAAGATTTTTTTTTTTTTGGTCAGTACTACTTTGCTCATAAACAAGGTTCTGTTCATTTTAAAAAAAAGTGCAAAGAAAAAAAACCCAAAAAAATCCACAAGAAAAAATTGTTTCTTTTGTTTCTCATATTGCTCTTTGAATCTTTCTGTAATATGTCTGTTGCGTTCAAAACTGTAGCCTGGTTCACTGTATAATATAGATCTGAATTGCTGCTCAAACCTGTACATTTTCTGATAAAATTAAATATTATTTTACAACTTCATCTTTTGTTGTCATGTATTTGAAGCAGTATTTTGGTGGAGATGTGGGAAGGTGCCAGATTGGGGAGTGTGGCAGCAGGAGCCACTGAAAGAAAAATAAATCCTATTGCTTTATTTTGTGGAATTGGAATGAAACTCTTCTTTCCCTAAAACTCACTGTTTTTTAGTTTCTGTGTCAAATTGTGACTCCTTATACAACAGGGGTAGAAAGACAGTTTCCAAAGCATGAGGGGAAGGCCCCTGAGGAGGAGCCCTGATGAAGAACTGTGAGGGAGATTCATAACCCCATGAAGGTGTTGAAAAAGGTGTCAAGATTATCATAGGTAAGGATGTTCTTCAGTGTAAGATCTTTGTATGTTTTCAAGTCTAATCAGTGCAACAGGTAACAGCAGCCCATACTCAAGGACATCCTGGAACTAACAAGCTTTAAGGATGAATTGGTATGTTGGTGTATGTGTATGTATACGTTGCTGAGTTGGCAAAATGCTCATGGACCATGTATCCTATGGGTGAATTATGTTTTAGTATTATAACTAAAAATCACAGCTGCAGGTCAGAAAGATGCCTACCTAGGGGGTCAAGACCCTTCTGTGCATGTGGAAAAATTAGCTGGGATTACCGAATTTGTATGGAAAATAGTAGCCAATCCCTATGGAGGGGTTGTGCTGGGCACTTGCCTAACTCTGAATTTCTATGTATGAGTAATGGTGCGAGAAGCCCGATGGTGGGCCTATACTTGTGCAACACCACCGAGCACTCGGGCTTGCGCAGCTCTGAAATCAGTAAAGTCTCCCTCGAGTGCGTCATTATTGGCTTGTTCCACACCGGGGAACGAGCCTGGGTTTGTGGGCAGCAATGTGAGCCCCATGAGAGGAGGTCCGCGAAAGGAGGTCTGTTAAGTGCACCACGAGGCGAGGTCCGTGAAGGACNCCGCCGAGCCCGAGCACAGCCCCGCCGAGCCCCAGGCGCCGGCCGCCGTAGAGTCGGTGCGCCGTGGACGCCGCAGGAAGGTCAAGGTGGGAGCGCCACGTGCGGCCGCGGGTGCGGCCATTTTGTGCGGGTTTGGCGGGGCTTAAAGTCGACTGGGGGCGGGCAGGGGGGAAGAAGGGGCTTCTTCCGTGTGACGGCGGCTTTCCCGCAGCAGGAGGAGACGCCGGAGAAGAAGGTGAAGCGTCAGGTAAAGGCGAAGCGGCGCGGTAAGGCCGAAGCCGAACAGGCGCAGCCGGAGGAGAGCGGGCTGGGGGACGGCGATTTCGAGCCCCCCGTGCCCAAGAAGACGAAAAAAATCAAGGAGAAGAGCAACGGTTTGGTAGGAAAAAGCGACGCGTCCCAGCGCGCGGTGAAATCTTTCTCCGTTGTGAGCGACAGCGTGACATCCCCCGCTGCCCAGAGCGTAGCTGCCGGAGAACAGGACAGCGACGCCGAGGTAGGGATCATCTGCCAGCACAGCGCATGTCTTGAGTAATTAACGTTCTGTGGGTAATTAGTGGGCTTAATAACACGTAGTGCGCGCTGTGTGGAGACTTGAGCTGTGAGACAGTGGGAGAACGAGGCATCTGTCGTAGGCACATTTTGCCGCTGTCCGCCTTGGATGTGCGGCCCTTGCTCCTGGGCATCGGGAGTGCCCGGGCATCCCGCATCTCATACTGCCCGGCATCCTGCTCGTTCCCGCCCGGGCCGTGGGCGGGGAGTGAGTCTCGGCGGCACATGCACCAACACGTGGGAGCTGCTCTCCACGTGCTTTCCCCCTCCCGCTAAATGCCGAACGTTCAGTGCGCCGTGTCTTGTAGGGAAGGCGGCTGGTTAGGGCAGCAGTTTCCATGTGCTACTCGTCTTCATGTCACAGGTTGTTTGTGTCCCACAGCACAAAGGTTTCTCCCAGAAACGTGCCTTTCTTTGTGCTGTGATGGCACTCTCTCTGATGGCAGGACCTTTGAAGAAGTATTGGCAAAGTTTTCTGTGATAGAAAGCCACAGTTGTCCTCATTAATTCCCACTTCTGGAGTTCTCCCGCTTCTGACACACGTGCAAGGGGGCCCTGTGTAGGGCCTTCTGTGAGTAGTTTTGTGTCTAGGGTGGGAACATCAATCAAAAGAGTGGTTTTTGTACATAGGGTGTAAGGACGTGACCTCTTGGATCTTTGAAGTAAAAGCAAAATTTTCTGTTTTAAATATTTATTCGTGTGTAAAGTTCAAAGCTCTTTGCATGGTGTACCACGTAGGTGTCTTCTAGAGGGAAATTAATGCTTCGCACAGTGAGTGAATTGTTACACCAGATATGTTTTGTTGTGAAAAACGGTTTTCTCATGGTTTCAGTAAACTCTAGTTAAAATTTTAAACAAATAGTTCCTGTTTCCTGATTTGCCAAGCATGTATGTACAAGTGGCTGCATCCAAAGGTTTTTTTTTTTTCCCTTTGAGCAGAAAGGAGGTATCTGGTTAAATTGTGGTAGTACAGTAAATGCACAGCTTTGCTTGGGTGCCTGCGTAGAGTATGTTTCATGCTTATCTTGCAGGATTACTAAGTCTTTTTTCTTCTTTATATCCTGTTAGGAGTTGACAGAAGAAGCAAAAGAAGGTGCCTTCTCTAATTTTCCGCTCTCACAAAACACTATCAACCTTCTCACAGGTTAGTTCGTGTGGCAAAAGATATTTCTGTAAATGTTTGTTCAGAATTGCACTCTGTTACTTGCAAAAGCCAAAGTTAAATAGTCCTAAATTGTGTTACGTTTATTGAATGGTAAGAATGACATGAGCAGTCGCTGCGGATTCAGAGAGTCTGCTGTTAATAGAAAAAAAGTGTTCTGGTTTGTTCAATTTCAGGTGCCTTAAGATGAAATTATTCTTCCATGGAGTGGTTATTCCTAGATACACATTCTAGAGACACATTTCTTGTCAGCAGCATTCTGTATATCTCTACTTCTGTTCCTGTGTCTGCTGTCTACAATATTGCTTCTTAGACAAGCTTAATGCAGTTTTGTATGTGAAGGCTATTTGCCTTGTGTGAACAGATTGTCTAGGGTTATTCTCTTAGTTTGGGGCGTTTTCATATCTCTTTGTGATTAGTTTTGTTGAGGAAGTAATCACTGTAGGGTTCTTGTCCCCTGTGTTGAGAAGATGTGCATGTCTTGTTCCTCGGCAAAAATTCTCCTTGTTGCTTTACGTTTTCCTTGCTCTGAAGTTTCTGTTGGATGGGTTGTTTCACTTCCGCTGTGCAAAATCTCTTTGAAGTTTTAGCATATTTTGAAACAAACACCATCACCTTTTCAACTTCAAAACCAAGCTACCACAAAATCTTAAGCTGTATCAGAAAAAACATGTTGGGTTTCTTCCTCCTTCTCCTGTTGTCTTAAACTATACATCACAAAGAAGACGGTATTTCATCATGGATACTTAACTCTCACCATGGGGGTGGAATATCTTTTGATCTAGAGTAGGAATAAAACATAAAGAAACATGGTTTTCTTCTAAGTTGCAATTTCTGTGTACAGGATTTGAGGTGGTGTGCCCTACATATTTGGGCTATTTATATATGAGGGCTTCTAATTGTTAGTTCACATTTAAGAGAAATCTCTTTCAATTATCTTACAGCTCGAGGTGTAAAATACCTGTTCCCTGTGCAAGTGAAGACTTTCCAGCCCATATATGATGGCAAAGATGTAATTGCTCAAGCTCGAACAGGAACTGGGAAAACCCTTTCCTTTGCTCTTCCACTGATTGAAAAACTTCAGAGTGTCTCGCAGGATGGGAGAAGAGGCCGTGCACCAAAAGTAACTTACACTTAAGGGTTTACACCAAAACTTTAGATCATGGCAGGTTTTGAAAGTGATTTTACTGTTGCTTTGGGGTTTTTTGTTTGGGACTTCTTTGTCAAAAAGTACTCAGTATTACAAAAAACTATACTGTTTTTTGTAATACTGAGTACTTGGCTCAGATCAGGAGATGGAGTGTGACAGTTTTGCAGCATCACAGTAATGACACATTTGGTGTTTGGGGTCCCTTGTGACTGTGTTTGGGAGAACAGTCAGGGCACTGCAGCAGTGTCTAGGGAACTTCCAGGCTGCTGTCCTCGGGCACTTAGCGTGCAACTTTGGGACTCAGTCCCCTGCCGCTTCTTAGGTGATGTTTGAGTCACCTGCACTTGGCTCTGTTTGCTGAGGTTGTTTTTCACTATAAATTCCATGGCAATAAGTGAAGGATTTTGTTGTTTGTTTATTTGTTTCCTTCATGTCTGGACACTCAAGAGATGCAAGTGGTGTTTACCAGAGATGGAATTGGTAACAAGATGCCGGTGATCAGATACCTATTCCCATACATTGCAGTGTATATATTTATCATTAGACTGCAGAACTATATATAATCTGCAGATTTGTTGCCTGCTTTATCCTTCTGTTTTATTAACTGTAAAGGCAATGTAAATTTTAAAATCCTGTTGTCTGAAAGCTTTTAAGAGATGAATTCAGTTCTTTGTTTTATTGGTTCACTCTTAGATAAAGAGTTGGTGGGAAGGGTAGATACTGGAGGAAGGTAGGGTGGTGGAGAAAAGGATGTATGGCTAGAGTGCATCATGCTATGTATCTTTTAAAATGTTATTACACCTGATTTAGTGACTGTTTCTACCCTTTAATGTTGAGCTGCACCTTCCTTGCCCTTGGTAATGTTACTGCAGTGACTTTTATCTGACTTTAACATGAGAAAGAAAATTACTGTTGCTCTGGCCTTGGTTATCTTGTAACTCTTTGCCTTGTTTCCTCTTGCTGGCTGCCCGGCGGGGGGGCTTGAGGTGGCCTCCCGGCGGGGTTTCTGCCTCTTCGGGTGGGCCGGTGGGTGCCTTGTTTCCTCTTGCTGGCTCTGAGGCTCGTTGTGCAGGCTCCAGGTGGCAGGGAATGTTAATACTGCTGGGATGGTGGGAAGCTGTGGGCTCTGCAACAAATGTAGAATAAAGATGGGAGTGCAAGCTGTTTGATGGAAAGTAAACTCTTTTCTCTTATACCTTCTCCCGAGCACAGCTGCATTTTTGTCTTTTTGTCCCTCCCTCCAGGTGCTGGTTCTTGTTCCAACCAGGGAACTGGCCACTCAGGTAGCTAAAGACTTCAAGAATCTCACAAGGAAACTGTCAATTGCTTGTTTTTATGGAGGAACTCCATATAAAGAACAGCGTAAGTAACTACTAAGGAATTACTAGTGGATTGGAACTGACTTTTTCCAAATGCATTCCATAAGTAAAAATGGGCTTTTTGCCCCCTCAGACTTTGAGTTCAGTCAGGAACTCAAATTACCTGGCTTTCAAAGGAAGCACACAGCCTGGGTTGAGTTATTTTAGTTCCAATAAACCTTTATGGAAAAGAATGGTTGTAGTTCTGTGACATGTCTAGTCCTTTTAGTTTCTTCTTTATTGTGTTTTTGTGTAGACATAGACTGGGACTAGGTGACAGTCCACAGAAATGGGAGAACTATGTATGTGCCTGTGGCTCTGCATGTCTCCAGAGGTAGCTGTGACAAAGAGGTTAGCTGGAAAAGTAAAGTGTTTCCATGTAGTACAGCTCTGTATGTTTCTAATGTCAGCCAATCGCTGCTTGGAAATTGGTGTATTTCCCTGTAACTTTGCATGAGGTTTGACTGGTACTCCTGACAGAGCAGCTAGGACTGCACTTAACTTCCGTATCTGTTACCTTTGGATGTAGTGCTTTATTCTGAGGTTAAAGGGCAGCAGCTTTTTGCTTCTAAAATAAGAGGTGTTGCTGTGTACTGCTAACTTTTTATCATGTTGTCTCTTCGCAGTCTGACACTGTCCTCGTTTCTCTGTCTTCCAGTTGATCTCCTTAAAAGTGGCATCGATATTCTAGTGGGAACTCCTGGACGGATCAAAGACCATGTTCAGAATAGCAAGCTGGAACTTTCCAGTGTGAAGCATGTTGTTTTGGATGAAGTGGATCACATGTTAGACATGGGCTTTGCCGAACAAGTGGAAGAAATCTTGGGATCATCCTATAAGAAAGGTGAACTCAGACATCAGGAGAGGAATAAGGGACAATGCATAAAACACAGTTACGCTACTTTAAAAACTTCTGGCGCACCCCTAACTTAAATTCTTTGTGTGGTGCTAGAAAAGGGCAAGGTAGAATTGGAAAAAGTTTGAAGAGTGGTGACAGATGGCTGAAGGGCTGGAGTGGCATCTCTGGATGAGTGGAGTAAAAAAAAGCTAGGGAAAAAAGCAGCAAACGCAACTTCCTAAGCGCTAGTGTTCCTCATCCTGAGAGGTGACTAGAGCAAAGGGTTAGGGTTGTGATCTGTCTGTACACTTGTCGTCACACAAAGCTGAAAACTAGGGAGTATTTGCTCTTTTCTGATGTAGTGGGTGTTCAGCAAGGCTGTCAGGTACCAGGTACAGAGTAGGAGGAGGTTATTTTAATATGTGAAACTCCTTGCCACATTTCACTAATGCCAGAATTTTTGAAAAGGCTTGAATTACTGGAAATAGACATCTCAATAATTACTAAAAGCAAGGCTTACCACTTTGGCTCTAAAAGCCACAAAAAGCTGATTGCTGGCAGTGTTTCTTTGCATTTTGTACTGAGTTAGTGCACGTAGAAACCTGTCAATTTGAGAGCAATTCTTGCTTTTTTATCAGTTCTCAAGTGTCATGATCTGTTGTGATGTCTGAAGTCGATGGCCTTTCCTTCCAGGCTCCGAGAGCAACCCACAGACACTGCTGTTTTCTGCAACTTGTCCACGATGGGTTTATGATGTAGCAAAAAAATACATGAGAGATGAGTATGAACAGATTGACCTGATTGGAAGGAAGACTCAAAGGACAGCCACAACTGTGGAAGTGAGTGATTCTGCTGCAGAGCAGTGTGGGTCCTGAAAGCAAGTGGCCTTGATAAAATTGGTTGTACATTGACTTTACAAATGGGGGTATGGAATGACTTTTCACATGGTTAACCCACAGATTTTGTTTGCAAGCTTAAAAAAAATTAAAATGCCTTTTTTGTTCATTTTATCTGTCCTGTGTGTGGCTTAGATTTAACATAGGTTTCTTGTTTCTTTCCCAAACAGCACTTGGCTATACAGTGTCGCTCATCTCAGAGAGCAGGAGTTCTTGGGGACATCATTCAGGTCTACAGTGGCAGCCGTGGGCGGACCATTGTCTTTTGTGAGACCAAAAGGGAAGCGAATGAGTTGGCAATGAATGCTTCCCTCAAACAGGTACCAGGGGCTGAGCGGAGAGCAGCGGTTCTGATAGTCAGGGGTTGAATGCCCTGAAATAAATAGGAGGTTGCAACTGTGTGAAGAAAATTGTTTCTCTGGTTGGTTTTAAGACTTGTGAAAGTTGTTTCTAAAAATGGAAATTTGAAGTTAAAATATCCTCTTGACTGACATTATTAATTTATTCCTTTGGCTTTAGAATTGTGCAGGACATGGATCGATAGGAAATACACAGCTTATGCTGAATAACCAGGAGATAGTAATAATTGTAACAAATGGGACCTACTGTAGTGGACAATATCCCTTCTTATGTTAGTGTGCTTTTTGGATTCCCATCTCTTAATGGCATTTGATCTTTGAACAGTCATTCAGGAAACTCTGAATATGGTAGACTGAAATGTCTTGTTGCCCTTGGAAGGTTTGCCATGACTTTAGAGCTCAGGTGATCTATTGGGCAGGTCTTCTGTGCTTGCTTGAATTACTGCCCTTTTTCTGAGTTTGAGGAAAAGTGCTGCATATTTTTTTGAGAAAATCCTGTTTGATACTAAGTGCTGATTTATGGGGAAAGAGCAGTGGTGGGAATACATGGTTTGCCTAGTATCAGAGAAATCCCATATACCATCCACATTAAAACTTGTAGCAATTTCTGCCAGTTGGCCATGCTGCTTTCGCAGTAAATTGTAGAAAATGATCAAACAAAGTAAGATGTTTTATATTCCTTTGGTATCAGCTATGTAATTATTTTCTGTTGCTCTTCACAGTATTTTGGGGTTTGCAGGTAAATATCTTTAGATGCTGCAGCCTAGACTCCCATTAACTGTCGTGTTTATGGTTTGTTGCACTGACAGGATGCCCAGTCCTTGCATGGTGACATTCCACAGAAACAGAGGGAAATTACATTAAAAGGCTTCAGAAATGGTGTGTTTGAAGTTCTGATTGCAACAAATGTAGCTGCCCGTGGTTTGGATATTCCTGAGGTTGACCTTGTTATACAGTGCTCACCACCAAAAGTAAGTCATTAGGGGAAACTAAAATTGTATTTAATTTTTTTTTTTTTTGGTGCCAGAGTGGTGGGTTATTTCTGTTTCATCAGAATTATGTTCTGTTCCAATTCAAAAATTAGGTGAAGTTTTTCTAAATGCCAGGTGTAAAATTTTGTGGTTGAAAGTTTTACAGTTTTTGAGTTTTGATTAAAGTCTTGGGTTTTGTTTACTCATGAAACTCCTAAGATAAGTTTTGATATTGTGTATCTTTTCTGAATTCCTTCTGCATGTTGCTGAGTTTCATTAAAATTCTGAAATATTTCTGCTGCCTTTTTCATCTTTTGAAACTCTAGTGGAGCTTTTTTTTTAAAACAATTAAAATGTCTGTCAGCAGTGTTTATTAAAGCTGAGTAGCATACTTTTGGGTGGGGGAGCACAGGTAAACCTGAGTGGTTTATGTGTAGTTATAAGTTTGGGGGTAAACATATAATGTATCACTCCATAGGCTTCTGAATTTTAATTTATCTTGTCTTTCATCTGAAATGTCAACAGTTTAAATAACATAAGGTTTTCTCATGTTGATCTCTAATTTGTGAAGGATGTTGATTCCTACATCCATCGTTCTGGACGCACAGGCCGAGCTGGCCGAACCGGCATCTGCATTTGTTTGTTTCAGAGAAGAGAAGAAGATCTTCTGAAACAAGTCGAGCACAAAGCAGTGAGTTGTACCTCAGATCTCTGCTTAAGGAAATTATTCAGCTCTAAAAGTGCCCTGCTACTCTTAGACTTTGTAGTCATAGGCTGCTTATAAGTCCAGAATGGGACTCTCCTGTCCCACAGATAAGTAGGCCTAAAGTGCTCATATTTGGTGTTTGTAGATGCTTTTGTTTCGGCCTGTTCTTGCATTGCCTGAGTTTTCCCATGCTGGCAATCCTCTGTGGATGTCAGCAGGCAGGCTGGGACAGGAATGAATGAGGCAGACCATGCCTTGCATCACAGTCTGCATGTACATTGGACTAAAGTAGCTCCAAATTAACAAAGCTGCGAACTTAAGAGCTTTATTTTAGCTTTAGAAAAAACTTAATAAAGAGTATGTTGGTCTTGTAAACAGTAAGTAGAGGTCTCAGTAATGTGACGTAGGTAGCATTGAATTGTATAGTGCTGAAAATACCTTTAACGTGTTTTCTTGATTTCAGGGTATTACCTTTAAGCGTGTAGGTGTTCCCTCTGCTACAGATGTAATTAAAGCTTCAAGTAGTGATGCCAAAAAGTAAGTTTATTTGCTGGTTCTTAAAAAAGGTTTAGAGATGATGTTGCTCTAGATGCTTAGAGCTTAGTGCAAAGCTTTAAGGGATCACACCTGTATGTGAGCATATGTGGTATGAGCATTGCCTATGTGGTAGAAGTCAGCTGCTTTGTGTATAGACAACATAAGGTGGTTGAATCAGTAAATCTCTGTGGGCTGAACACAGACCTTTTCATAGACCATAATGTTCTCTAATCTTTTGCAAAAATTAACCTTTGTTTATAAATCAGAAATCAGTGACAGATGAGGGAATCACTGTTGTGAGGGGAAACTGATTTTGTCTGTTCAGGTGACATGGTGGAATCAGTGTACAAAAAAGCAATACTTGGCGTATTGAGGAGTTACTCTGCAATAGTGAAGATGTTTTAGCCCTGGCTTGTGTTTCTTTGTAGTATTTCTACGGGTTGTGGCTTTTATTCCGTGCAGCTCTGTTTACATTTGCTGCCCCAGTGGTGGAAATTGCCTTGAAGCAGATTATTATAATTAGCAAGGATTTGACTAGTGTAAAACAGATGATGGGTGTGGTGTTGGGTTCCTTGCGTACTGAAAAATGATGGAGGGAGCTGTTGTACCAGAAATAGCATTACAGAAGTAGCTGTTCTTAATTTCCTATCTCTTTTTTTTCCCCCTGCCTTTTTCAGAAATAACCAATTTAGGGTATGTCTTAAACATGGCTGGACTTCACAGTGGCCTTTTCTTATCTCTTTAAACCCATGCTGTAACTGTGTAGGTTGCTGGAGGCTGTTCCTCCCTCTGCGGTAGACTACTTCAGAAAATCAGCTGAAGAGCTGATAGATGAAAAGGGGGCAGTGGCTGCCCTGGCTGCAGCCCTGGCACACATTTCTGGAGCAGCTCACATCCAGCAGCGCTCCTTGCTCAACTCAACAGCTGTAAGTAATGATGCACCTGTGATAACAAGGATGGATGCATGAATTGCTTGTGTCCAGGCCATGTGTGGCATCCCCTTCCTAGCCTTTTTTAGCTGGGTTTCTGAATAGCTGTTACCCCCAGGCTCCTGCTGTGTTGCCTGTTCCTTAGCTGAAATCAGCTCTTCTGGGAGAAACTTGAAATCGGTAAATTTTCTTGTAATGAGAGTTAAAAGAATTTCTCCAGAGACTGAAGCAACAGAAGACTTTGATGCTAAAGAGAGTTTAACTAATGACATTTTACAAGCAAATAGATTGATTCGTGCTATTGTAGTTTCCCCCTTATCAGGAATCTTTTACATTTCTGTCATATTGCAAGTATAGCATGTGATTACATGATCTCAAAGAGATCTTAACTGAAGAAAAGTACAGCACTTCCTTTTTCTAATGCATTTAGGGAGAATGTGGCCCAGCTCATTGTGTGCTAACACAATTTTGGACATACCATGTGATTGGACTGTGGTTCTTTTTATCAGTTTGGGGTTTTTAAATCTGTTTTCTAGCAGTAGGTTTGACCAAATTTAGCCTTGTTAAACAGTTTTTTCTGTTTCCTGCAGGGTTTTGTGACCATGGTGTTGAAGTGTTCAATAGAGATGCATACCATGGGCTATGCCTGGCGGGGGCTGAAGGAACAGCTTGGGGAGGAAGTCGATAACAAAGTGTCTGCAATGCGTTTCCTCAAGGGGAAGATGGTAAGATGGCCAGCCTTGGGAATGAAGGGATTTGGGCCTTTGTGTGTGTTCACATATAACCAGTTCGTGCAGTGATCGAGGCTGGAGTTCTGAAGTACTGGTACAAAATGTTGGTACTGCACTATCCCTACTCAATCTCATTTCTCAGGAAATGGTAGCCTATCAAGAGTGTGCTGTTCATGCATACACTAATGAAAAAAAAAAAAAGCATTGATGTTAGTTGAGTGCTTTAAAAGACTTATTAGAGACATTACTCCTAAATGATAATGCAGGAATTGCATCCTAAAAAAAAAGCATCAGAAATATATATGTAGTGGGATTGGTTGTTGAGGCCTTTATTCTTTCATTGTAAATTTTTGCCTGTTTTGTTTTGTTTTGTTAGGGCGTCTGCTTTGATATCCCTGTTGATGAACTGAGTAACATACAGGTATGTTTGTGTAGCCAGAGCTGGCTTTAAAACCTGATGATTTGGCAACTACCATAAAGGATTGAGTATAGGGTGGTTTGGGAGGTTAAGGTTTGTGGTTTTATTAAGGATGTTGCATAGGCAACAGAGTGACTATAAAGAACACAGCAGAGTCATTAGAAAATACCCTGCCATGCCTCTTTTTACTTCTGTTCCCATGATATTACCCTCTTTCATTAAACAAAATTCTGTGGTCCTTGGCTAGTCTGTTTTGGCCTCTCCAGTGTGTTTGAGAGTTCACAAGTTTTCTGTTGACTTCATTCCCTCTTGTCCCTTGTGATTGTTTATCCTTTGTCACAGAACTGTGTTTTCCATGGAGGATCTAATGGCCTATTTTGGCAGCAATGGGATTTGTCTGGAAATGCCTTTGCAATCAGTGTTGCTTCTGATGGTACAGGTGCCTTGGACACCCCTGCAGTGACATAAAGTCTGGTCACATTGGTGTTGTTTCAGGGGCAGTGGAAGGACACGCGGCGCTGGCAGCTGTCAGTGGCAAGTGAGTTGCCTGAGCTGGAAGAATATCCCCAGGAGGCGGGACGAGGGTTCTCCAGGTTCGGAAACAGCAGGCAAGGAGACTTCAAGAGAAACAGCTGGTTCAAGAGTGGAAATCGGGGACTTTAACAGAACACTCGATTAACCTCTGCTACAGATATGGGACTGAGCTGATTTTTATCAAGACAGTAAAAGCCTGTTAGACACTCCTCTTTGTCTTTATTCCTTGATAAAGCAGCCTGTCTTTGAGGATGGCTAAAAATCATGTTTGCTGAAATGACCAGGTGTGTTTTGGGAGATTTTTCTTTCTGCCCAGCAGAGTAGCTGCTGCCTGTAAGGGGCATTTGTGACCCAGTGAGTGCACTGGAGACTCAGCACTGCGAGGGAGCAAAATTCATCCAAACACGGACAGTAACCACGCCTCTCCTCTTCAGCAGCGTTAGAAAATCGGGNCAGCGGGTGGAGGGTGGCCCGCGGTGTGCGGGAAGTTCCGCGCCGCCCGCACGCTCTCGGCCGTGGAGTCCCTCAAGGACCCCGAGACGGAGCCGTACCGCTCCAAGTACAGTGCCCGGGCGCTGCTGCAGGAGGTGAAGCAGCTACTGAGCGCCGCCGAGGAGGGCGGCGAGGCGGTGCTGGCCGTGCGGCGGGCCGTACTGGAGTACGAGCTGGGCGTCAACCACACCGACACCGAGGAGCTGTCGGCCGGCGAGGAGCACCTGCAGCGCTGCACGCAGCTCCTGGAGCCGCACCGCCTCTCCCCGGACTGCGTGTCCCTCTACATACAGGCCCAGGTGGGCAGGGGAGGCCGCAGGGGGTGTCCGTGGGGCGGGAGTCTCAGGCGGAGCGGGGCCTTGTGGTCTGCGGGCTGTGCCGGGTGGTCTCTGCAGTGGGCTGCGAAGAGATCCAGAGCAGTCCGGTGTCCTGACAGGTGCTGCTCGTTTAACCATAATAAACACAGCAGCCCTGGCGTTCAGTTCATGTTGGAAGGAATAATTCACAGGTGGTGGCTGTTGGAGGGGTGCTCTTCTGTTTTAAGCCTCCTGCTGATGCCTCTGGGTGTGCGGAGCATCTAAAATGTGTTCTCCTAATTGAAACTGGGTGTTGATGGGGCAGCGTGCTCTTCTGGACAGATAGAGACAGAACTTGTTAGAACCGTGCAAGAATAAATTAGCAAAAGATCTCACTACGTCCAGCGTTTATTTGTGATTCCTTAACTCAGTGGTTGTCGAAGTGAATTTGGGAGATGTTTTTATTGATGTGTTATCCTGAAATGATAAATTGTTTGCTTTTCAGCACTGTCTGTTATATTTTAAACTATTACATTTTGTCCCGGATGGGTAAATACAGGTTTGTTGGTGCTTGAAGTAATATTTTCTCTTTATTCATAAGAAAGGAATACTGTTACCAAAATTAGTTTTTGCTACATGAAGATTCACAGAAGGGCCTTTACTTGATCACTCTGTCATGGTAGCTGGTGTATGGTTACGTATCTTAGGTATCTAACTCTAGACTGTGAATGAAATGGAGCAGTTATTTAGATGTCTCTGTCAAGAATGATTGCTCTAACTAGAAAAGGTTCCATAGTACTTCCTTGTCAAACTGTCGAGGAATTGTGGGCTGGTGTGGAAAGGTGCAAGTGAAAGGATGACTTGTCTTACACTGGTTAAATTAGCTGAGTTGTCCAGAACAGTGAGGTTAGATCTGCTGCTTGTCCTTCAATGTGAGGGTTTGGGTACACTGCTACAGATCTCTTACCCTTTGTAAGATAAGAAGACTGCTCCAGCCGAAATAAGATAACATCTTTCCACATGTTTCTGGGGAGATGTGGCTCTTGTGGCTCAGCACCAGAGATTCAACTGCACTTCTGAATTGGTGTTCTGCAAAGCAGCTCTTCTCTCTATTAGACCAGAGTTTGCATGGACTTCACTGTTTCGGGGCCTTCAGGAAGCAGCAGGATAAAGTTTGTTATGCATAGGAGGTGCTGTGGTCCAACAGTGATGGGTCTGCTGTTGCCTGGCACTGTCCTAAGGTGTGCACAGTACTGGGAAGCGAGCCCTCAGCTGTCAGTCCCAAGGGCTGTAACAGGCTTGGGTACTTCATTTTAACCATTTCTGATTTAAAAGCAGTGATTATCATCAGTGGCCGTACTTCTCCACCTTCTGGGATGTCTGGGGTGTGTTGCCACGGCACTAACTGCTATTTTGAAGGAAGAAGCATTCCTTTTTCCTGCTGGGCCTCTTTCTTTAGCCCCACTTCTGAATTCTGAGCTTTTGCATAAGATTGTATATCCCAGTCTCTCTCTAATGGAATCTGGTCTGTTCCACTGCTTGGCCTTGGGCAAAGTGTTTCAGTTCATAAACAACATGTGATGTGCTTTCTTAGAAAAACAGTAGAATGGAATTGAAAGGGACACAGGGCTGGCATACAGCTACACATCCTAATTATTTTGAAGGTTTTGGGAGGTTTTTTTTGGCTCTCTTGAATTTTGTAACAGCACTGCCTAGGATTTAAATTAGCACATCAGACATAGATTATTATTAACACCTTCATCTTAATAATAAAATTAGTGGTATTTTTGTAAGAGTTGGGTTCACAGATGCAGTAAGTTACTATGTACATTGCTTTAACTTAAATTTGAAGACAATAATCTATAACTTTTGCATCTCAGAGGTGCTTTTCATCTCTTTCCATTGTTGAAAATATACAAGCATTCATTCCTAGCATATTTTTTCCTGTTAATTTTTTCTGTGGAGTCATGTTAACAAATTTCTGATTTCTTGTCTCTTTTTATGATATTTGTATGTGATGTAAAAGCTGCACGAATTGGATGCAGAACATACTCTGTGGAAAAAGCTCATTATTTTAGCATACCAGTCCTTATCTAGCAGAGTAAACAGAGAAAGTTAGACTGTAAGGTGAATTTTTTATGTGAAATTTGCTGTGTAAGAACCCCCTCCTTTTGAGTAACTCACAATGAACTTTGTGGGCACAATTTCTGGTTTTTGAAATCCTCTGTATTAGAAGACACACACACACACACACATATATATATATGGATGAAGACTGATCAATTGTTTGGAAAAAAATGTGTGATGTAAATGGAACATGACTATTTTTTTTTTTTACCTTTTACCTTTAGAACAATCTGGGTATCCTGTGGTCTCAAAGGGATGAAATTGAAACTGCACAAACTTACTTGGAGTCTGCAGAAGCCTTGTATAATCAATACATGAAAGAGGTACTGTGTTAATATCATGGCAGGTCTTTCATGTGCCACTTGCCGGTTAAGTAATCTTTGAAATAAATATGCAATGGAATTTGAGTTTCTGTGCTTTATACTGGCTGCTGTGATACTTTTGGCAAGCAATACGAGTTGTACTGCAGTATAGGACAAGGCAAACTAGAGTATTACTTGCAAATTTCAAAATAGAAAATGATTTTGCTCAAAAATAATAGTCCCTTTTTAAAGCTCATTAATAATCCAAAGTTGATGCCAGGTAGAATTTGGGTTTTAATGATGACTATTATTAAATCTTATCTTGGAAATGCAGTGAAAATGTTCATTGCTTTCAGTAGGAAAAGGAAACAAAACTAGTATTTCCATGGTTTTCTCTGACTGTGTAGTGTTTTGCAGGGGCAAGTAGTTTAGTTCCACATCCAAGAGGACAATCTCACAGACAGCTAACCCTCTCATGCATATTAAACAACCTTTTGAGCTGTGTTCCTCATTCTGCTGTGTATCCTACAAAGACTCCCTTGTGCTATTTTTAAGCTCTTTGCAAAGCTGTTTCTACACTGACTTGCCTCAGGGACAGTTCTGGAGTGAGCTAAAAACATTTGTGGCCTTCAAGAAGCAGTAGCTGTGTCTCAGGACAGCTGAATAGGTTGGACAGACCTTAGTTTCATGAAATTACAGGTTTGGTTCAGGTTTTACATGAAATTGGTTTAGAGTACCAATTATTCGTGTGGAGATTTTTAGAATGGGCAAGTATTTATTGGTTGGTTACTGCCATCTTTCCACCTTTGCAGCCATGCTGGTCTACAGTGATAGAAGAGGTAATGGATCCAGAAGGAAGCCCCACTTGTGATGAAAAGCTTGTCAGCTTATTTCCTGCCCTCTGGATCAGTTGGACTAACTAGAGAGACTACATCTCTCTACAGATTCTCTAATTAATTCCTGATGTTCAACTTTGATATTTATATCCAGCCCTAGCTATCACATGACCTCCAAAAGCTTCTGGCACTTGCTCCAGTGATTATGAAATTAAACTGGTACTATGGTATAGTGGATTAAAGTGCTGCCAAGTGCTTCACATTTTCACTGTAGATTTTTCTGAAACTGTTAATTTTTGTTAGTAGTGGTTACTGAATATTTCTTCTGGGGCTTTGCTGCCTGACTAGGGCTATACATATGTGACGAGCCCACCTCAGATCACTTGCCACACTTTTTCCCCTAACATTATTTGCTACTTACTGTTCAAGGCATTATGCAGTCAAACATAACAAAGCTGTAAGTCTTTCTTTTAGAAGAAACTATAGATTTATACAATGATGTCAGCACTTGTCTTTCACAAATTATGAATATGTGAATATACTTTTCATAAAATTCCCCATTTTTAGGCTAACAGGAAGCCTTCTTGTCAGGGAGTCTTTGGTAAACTGCTGATGTTGGAGACATTTTTCTGAGCAGGTGGATTTAGTTGTTGACTGACTGGGTCTAATTAACTTACAAATTGGATAGGGTGGTTTCCCTCACCTAGAGCAAAACCAAGGCAAGGAGCTTGGGCTACTGAAGTGTACCTAGAAAGGAGAGTTGGAGACCTCTTTCTGAGGGTAAGTAAAGACATAAGGCTTGATATCTGAGATAGAGCTGTAGATACAGGAAGGAGGTGAGAGTTTTGCTTACTATGTCATTTCAGTTGCTTTCTTTGCAGGAATAGCTCTAGTCTTGCCAGAATATGCTCCAAATCTTGTTAGAAGGTTTGTATCTAAAGAAAACAAGATGAAGGGTTATAAATTCACATCTTAAAAATGAATGAAAACCCTACAGATTAAAAGATCATGTACAAAAATCTACATGTCTCTGGTAGGTTAAACACACCTTAATTTATTTGTCACAGTTTCAGGTGCATTTGTTCATTTTTTAGGATGAGTAAAACACTTCTAATAAAAGCAAGTAAACAATTCCATTCAGGGATTTTTAATGAGAAGCAGTACAAACATAGTATGTTTTCTTCCCTGTAAAGTGAGTGTATTCTCTGCCCTTGTTCCTGTTCCTGGCTAAGTCTGTACTAACTTAAGAGAAGTATTTATTGAAACTGATTTTTATTTGTTGCCTTACCTTCTCTTGGGTTAAGAAATAAATGAGGCTAGGAAAGGGCTAGACAAACTGCATACTAACCTTGACTTTGTTGCTGGCAGTCACATTGGACACCCTCCAGGATGCACTGTGTAATGGGAGAAAAGCTGTCTATAAAAGATGGTTTCATTTGAAGTGTTTTAGAATTGGCATCTGAAGTTATTCACAATTGCAAAGGAAATGGGATAAGCACAGGCTAATAATGCTCTGCCATAAGCAATGTTAATCTGTTGGGGTTGCGTGTGAGCTGTCTGATAACATTATTGAGAATTGTCTTAAGGCAGACTTGGATACAACAATGCCAAAAGGTGTAGAGTTGTCCATGTAAGGATTCTGACAGAAGTCATGGTTTAAAAAACAAAAAAGTGCTTCTAATGGTGTGAACTACCACATTTAATAACTTGCATGTAGGTTATGCTTGATAGGAAGGTTTAGCAGCTTCATCCTCCAGAGACATTGCATGTTGTCTCATTTGTCTGTCTGAGTAAAGGATCTTGCCAGCTCATAGATACTGGGAGTCCCTTCACAGTGGTTAGTCTTCACAGCAGGTCTGCTGAGCACTCTGCACTTCATGTTCTCTGCAGTACTTCCTGCAGGATGTTTTCTTGCTACTGATCAGTGCAGCTGGGCAAATGAGTATTTCACACTTGAAGGCGTGCTTGGTATTAAATTGATGGCTCAAAACCCAGTATGTTACTGTACAAAATAATGACACCCAGTAGAGTCCTGTAGAATCCAGGCTGTGTATCTCTGGTGCAGGCAGCATGCATTGCTTTAAAGTACATAAGCAGAAGTCTCCTAAAAGCTGTGAACCTTGTCATTCTGTGTGGAATTGTGACTTTCATCCTCTAAATCTCCTGAATGTTGTGGAATTGCTCCGGAGATGTGTCACTGGGATGGGTTACGCAAAGTTTTGTTAAATTTAGGGTTGGCACATGGTAAATGATGTGCAGCCAGAAGAGGGAGCACTGTGCCACAGAGTAAGAAATGTAGTTTGCTGAATGTATCATGTACCCTTGCAGGATGGAAATCCTCCCCTGGATCCCAGTGAACATTTCATGGCAGAAGAAGAAAAACTCACAGACCAAGAAAGATCCAAAAGGTGGGTGTTAAGCAGCATACTTACATTATTATTACTTTTTTTTTAAATTATGAGGGTGTATTGAGGGAGGAAAAAAGAAAGAAATCTTAAGAGACTGTTGGTTTTTTTTCCAGATTTGAAAAAGCCTACACGCATACTCTGTATTACCTGGCACAAGTCTACCAGCACCTGGACATGATTGAGAAGGCTGCTCAGTATTGCCATACTACTCTGAAACGACAGCTTGAGTACTGTGGCTACTACCCAGTAGAATGGGCACGCAATGCTGCCACTTTGTCACAGTACTATCTCTCCAAGGTAATAGAGCCAATGTTTTTCTGCTGTAGTGATACCATTAATGTTACTGTAAACTAAAACAGTTGTTTAAACAGCTCTTTGAGACAGGGCTCCAAGCTGAATTTAAAATGGGCACCTGTAAAACCACAAGTTGTCTTCTGACATGAAGCATCTGTCAGTTTTTTCTGAAGAGGACATGGTGGCTTTCCTGTGGTTTTGTGATGGCAGTGGGGAAGATGAACAGGGGTGTAAACAAGAGAAAAGCTCTATAGTTAATGAAATATTAGCAATAATGTGATGTCATGTTCATAAGTAAACTTTAACATTATAATCATTTAATTTAAAATTCTTTCTTATATTGTTCTCTTACAATAAAGTTTGAAAACAAAAAGCATCTGAGAGCCAAGGTATGGCTTATTGTTTTCTTTAAATTATTGTCCTTTGTACCTTAGCATGTGCTCAAGAGTTGTTTGAACCTACATGAACATTAAAGTGGGTATGTGAGTTGGTAGCTGTTTGCTACGTGTTGGCTCTAAACAATCTACTGGTGGGAAGTGCTTCAGCTTTATTTAGGAATTTCTGTATTTCAGGCTATTTAGATAATATTTTCTGATGCTTAAAAAGATTCCTGCCATACCTAAGCCAGTTAATGCTAATTTCAGTAGTAACTCCTAATTTCCATATCTTTTTGATGCATTGGTAGCACTAATTATTTAACAGTGCACTGCCAAATATGGGTAAAGGAATCTAGATCTGACTCACAATGTTGACTTGTGTGTCTGGCTCGTTCCTACTAACACCCCGTGATAGTGTTTGCCACAAGGCATCACTTCCTTCACCTCAAGGCAGCCAGAGTAGCAGAGAGCAGAACAGTCAGAATGTTCAGTGTGCATAGTTAATATTAAAGTCAAGGCTTAGTGTTCTGGCTGTGGTACAGAAAAAACAATTGGTTAAAAAATACTGTATTCAGTAATAGGTGTGGAAAAACTGTGTATTTTCTTCCACTGCCCAGGGAATATGCTCCAGAGTCTCTCAATTCTGTCATTTCCCTTGTGGTTATGCATGTTCACTCTCTTGGGTGAAGAGCTCTCACTGGCCAAGTGAGAGCAGTGCTTGGGCTGCTCACACCAGTGCTAAATGCTGCTCTGTTCCTGTTTCTCTCAGGAATGCTTTATGGAGGCTCGACACTGCCTAGCAGCAGCCAGTGTCATCTTTAGCCAAGCTGGACAGGTGCCATCTGTTGAAGATGGTAAGTTTATAAAAAAGTTTTGAATAAAATTATTGTGAATTAAGCATCATTATGCATTAATGTTTAAAACTGAAGTTTAAACATTAATAAATGTACAAAACTTAACCCCAGTGTTACTTTTCTAAAATATTTTTCAATAAAGACGAATGTTTCTGAAAAGCGGCTGCTACTACAGCTCAAGATTGGCTACAAGTAGACCCTGTGAGAAAAACTCAAGTGCTTGTTGCTGGTGTTTCAGAAAGCATACCAGAAAAAAAGTGAAATTTAAAGCAATATCCACTTCAACAGTGGCAATGTCTCTGTTCATCTATTTGGCTTTTTACATGTGCTAAAAATGCAGCTTGCCTCAGTGATCAGAGGGCAGTGATTCAGCGAACCAAACCAGATGCTTCCTGGGAACAGCTTTAAAAAAGGGAGCAGAATTGCAGCTTTTAAAACCCCAAATCCAGAAGGTACTTACATTGTCTTTTGTTGCTGGATGCTGCAGCCTCATCAATAGCTGTTTTTGGAGTTGTAGCTGCCCTCCTTGTTGTTTGGGCATTGATGCAAAGGAACAACTTGGCAGTCCAGTGTGAATACCAGCAGAAGAAACTTTCTGAGTCTGAGGTTGGCTTTTTATTTGGTGAACGGAAGTGCTGCCGTCCTGCAGGAATGTCCTCTCATTGTTCAGCTAACTCACTGCCTTCTGCATAGAGACTGGGAAGTGAGTTTTCATTGAAATGTGTTTGGTTTATGAAAATGTTATCTTGAGACATCAGCAGTGCTGCTATTTATGATCATGGAGAGACTTCGGGGAGAAAAATAAAGACGTTGCAGAGCATAAATCTTACGTTGCAGAGCATAAATCTTACGTTTGTACCAGGTAGCTTAACTAAAGGCAGTTTCCCCTATTTTGTTCCCTTTTTTGGTAGCAAGTCTGGGGCCCATTGCAATACCAATACCCTTATCTTCAGAAACAATTACTGGGTAGGTGGCTGAATCTCAGAAAATGAATTATCCTGATTTCTTTCTCTTACTACAAGGAGACCTGGAAACCTTTTCCAGTAAAACATTTTGAAGATGAAAGGTCTTTTTACAGATATATTATGATCTATTTATTTTCAGAATTCGTACATGATAAATTCATGTTAATCTATACGGATTTCTACCAGAAATGACAGTTTACATAACTATTACATAAACTAACATGGAGAACATGTTTCTAACCATGAGGAAAAATTAAATACAAGTATCATATTCTTTGCATGTTACATGAGGGTCTTGCTGGACTTCTCTTAAAGTTTTTATGTGTTTATGTCCATTCAGTAGATGAAACAGAGCGAGACCAACAGGACCTTCCAGAGAGGAAAGCTGAAATTGCAAGGTGTTGGATTAAGTATTGCCTGAATCTTCTGCAAAGCGCTCGAAAATTGCTTGAGGTAACAGAAAATCCGTTCTGTAGCTGTCACTGTCTAACAGCAAACTAAGTCTGCTTTGATGTTTGCAAGAGGAATCAATTTGCAGTTGGTAACAAGGAGTAAGCAATTGCCCAGTGAATGAAACAACAAATGCTTGCAGTGTAGCAAGTGTTTCATGGTATGCTTTGGCTTAAATGCAGCACTTTAAGCACAGAGAGGAGATCAGCTCTGTAGAGTGATCAGTGCATTGCTTTTACAGCAATCTCACAAATTTTCCTCCTCTCTGCTGCAGTTTCTTGCAGCTTGATTTGACAGATTCCTTCTTATTTAACTGCTAGTAAGAACATTGTCTTAATATGCAAGTTTCCTGTGCTGATGTTCTCATTCGTTCAAGCATTTGATTAATTCAGATTTGATTCAGTTAATTTAATTCATTTAAGTATTTCTACAGGTGTTTAAAACAGCATTTGCTGAAATGGAAATGCTTTGTGGAGCAGAGCCTTTCGGCTTAACATTTACTCCTTTGGCTGTTCTGTCACAGAGTAGGGAGACTGAACCACCTTAATTTTATGTCTTTTCAGAATTGATACTGTAATTTACATTATTCTTTTGTTAACATAAGGCCTAATATATCAACGATTTCTCTTTTGTCTTGTTGCTCACTAGTTCATATTTCAAAGGTGACTCAAAATGATTCAGTGTAAGTATCTCTTTATAAGCCAGATTTGTTTTTAATTAGCATGCTGTCTCATTTCAGGATAACATAGGAGAGCTGGATCCAGACAGACAATTGGAACTTAAAGCGCAAAGGAAAAAAGAAGAGGATGAAAAAGAGAAGGGCAGGAAAAAAGCTGTTCTTTTTGGGACGAGTGATATATGTGACTCTGTCTTAGCCATGGAAGAGAAAGTAAGCAGTGTATATCCTTTAGATTTTCAAGAAGCCAGAGAAATCTTCCTGGTTGGCCAGAACTATGTTCAGGAAGCAAAAGAGTTCTTTCAGGTTGATGGTTATGTTACTGACCATATTGAAATTGTTCAGGATCACAGTGCTTTGTTTAAGGTACTTGCTTTCTTTGAAGAAGACTATGAGAGGCGCTGCAAAATGCACAAGCGTAGAATAGACATGCTGGAGCCAATCTATGCAGACCTGAACCCCCAGTACTACCTGTTGATTTGTAGGCAGCTTCAGTGTGAACTAGCTGACACCTATTACGAGATGATGGATTTAAAGGTAGCTATTGGTAACAGGTTAGAGAAACTAGACTCCCACACAGTTAAAAAAATTAATTCTCTGGCTCAGTTTGCAATCAAATATTATGAACTCTTCTTGGATTCTTTGAGGAACCCTGATAAGGTGTTTCCTGAAAAGCTCGAGGAAGATGTTCTTCGCCCTGCAATGGTGGCTAAATTTCATATTGCACGACTATATGGTAAGCTTATTACTTCAGATAGCAAAAAGCAACTGGAAAATATGCAGACATCATTGGACTATTACACATTTCTGGTAGACTATTGTGAGAAGTATCCAGATGCTGTCCCTGCCATTGAAACTGAACTAGAACTCAGTAAGGAGATGGTGAATCTTCTTCCAGCAAGCATGGAGAGGCTAAGAGCAAAGCTGTCTTCATTTGTATAAATACTTGCCTTGGAGGCAATGGGCACTATCAGAACAGTTACCTGTCCAAGCCAGTGCTGTCGCACAGCTTCTGTACTGACCGATAGAACTAAGGTGTCTGCAGGGACATCCAGCTAGAGCCTGCACTAGTGTAACCTTGTGAAAAACTCAGAGCTCTCCTGGTCCGTAGCTCACCCACACTAATGGTATAAACTCTAAATGTAAAGTATAAGTCCAGCTAATGCTTTGTATTGTGTGTCCTATATGTAAATATAAACCTTTTCTCCCTCACAGCTTTTTCTTTGGCATACGATTCAGTTTTTAAGTGTAGTGCTGTATGAAAATAGTTTCTTTTAAGAGAATCTTCTCTAAGAAATTTTTTTCTAATAAACCTGAGGCACGTTCTTCCAACTAGAATGCATTTTATCTCTTCTAATGTTTGTCCGCAGAAAACTATGTGAATGTGAAGGGAATTTGTTTTTAGTATTTATTTTGTATGTTGCTTGTTGTTCTTTTCCCTTGTTAATGAAAACCTAGTTGACAGAGGCTCAATAAATTGACTAGCTTGGCTAAATGTTTCTTTAGAGTCCTTGGAATTCTGTTTCCTGTGTCTTACTGAGATACAATATACATTTCAACTTTGGCCAAAATAAATAGTTGTGAAAGTGTTTCCATGTGAGTGTCTTCAGTAAAAACACATGAGCAGTTGTAGTGCCACAAGCCAGAGCAAGAAAGCAGCAAACTTTCTTTGTGGTGGGAGGAGATACCCTGCTCTTAATATATGATAGAGAATTCACAGGTTACAGGTCCCATGCTCTAGTCCTCCAAACGTTTGCCCAATACAGCTTAAAGCCCTGGGATGCCATGGATGGCTTCTTACTTGTGTTGCTTAGGGAGCCCAGGTGCTGTTTTAGCAGGAGCTGCAGTTGGGACCTGTCTGAAGTGGTTTTAGATTAAATACAGGGAGAGCACATTGTCCAACTTTATAGTAAGAGATGAGGGCCAGAGATGCCAGGGAACATGGGGCAAGTGAAGGGACAATGTGACTTTGTGCAGTAGTGCACCAGCAGTCTTATCACTGACATGGTGATAGGGTGGGAAGATGTTTACAACACCAGATGGCTTTGAAAGAGAATAGCCAAAACAACTGGATTCTTCTGGAAAATGGGGGGAGGGGGAAACATTACATTTGCTTAAAGGGTGTGAGGGGCAAGCATGTGCAAAGCAAGAAAGCATGTACATCTGAAATGTGTAGCAAAAATCTCTTCTGCAGGGAATTCTGCAAGCTAGACTGCTAAACACAAACAAATAGGCCAACAAATGGGTGCTGGAAATGAGCGGCAGCAAAAACTAGGCCAGCTACTTGTGTGTCTGCAGGATCAGGGAGAGAGAGTGCACGTGCCTGTGTGTGTTTTTTCTGTTTTACTAAATAATTGTGTAGTCAGCCTCTAGGAGTTTGATTTCTGCAGTCAGATCTTTAATTCAGATTTTTCCTGTGGCCTGAGGGTAGGACAGCCCTAGTTTCTCACTGAAACATTTCTAAGCAGGCTATATTGCACATTATTTTTGTCTGATTTCAGTTAAAGCTAGTGTGTACTTTTACCACAAACTCAAAAGTCAGAATTTTTTCTACTAACTTTTAGCTTCATATTCAAGTAGAAGGTGGCAATACATGTTTTGAGTAGTTGTTTGGGTGCTTTTTCCTTCCATATTTTTGCCTCTGAGCAAATTTTGTAGAGCATGGATTGCCTGCCTCATCAAACTTAGTTTTCTTGTAATTTGGAGGGGGAGAGTTTGTGGACTATCCTAGCAGAAAAAATAATCTTTTTTTCCCCTTCAAATACTGGTCTGAAGTAAGTGTGAAAAATTACCTGCAGGTAACTGCAGAACAGAATGAAGTTCAGGGTCATGTATCCCTTTTAATCATTAGATGTATCCCTTTTAACCAATTTACCCATCATGAGGTGTGCAGAGAAACACCCTGGATCCACCGAAACCACAGCGAGAGCTCAGCAGACAGGTAGGAGTAGTTAAGAAGTTTGTTTTTAATTAGCATGCTGTCTCATTTCAGGATAACATAGGAGAGCTGGATCCAGACAGACAATTGGAACTTAAAGCGCAAAGGAAAAAAGAAGAGGATGAAAAAGAGAAGGGCAGGAAAGTTAGTTCCATAGTTAAGAAGGCCTGATATAAGAGGGATCAGAGTTTTTTCAGCACAATCAGTGTGGCACTATGGTTTGGAGACCTCTGTCTTCTGAAGATACCCAGAACGCTTTAGCTATCCAGCTTTTCTTAAAATACATTTAATATAAATGTATATGGAGTTACAGAAATCAATTATGCCAGTTCATTGCCTAGCGTAAATGTCCAAGGCTACTGCCAGCTAATTACATTTTATTACTGGAGACTACATTGTGCCAGATGCTCAGCACAATGCACTGTGCTGTGTTTCTTTTAAGGCATGTCTTTTTAAGCAAACCCTTTGATTAATTCCTGTTTGTTCAATGATTTGAGAGAATGAACTTACGTAAGACTCTGTATTTAGTTTAAAAAAGAAAAAAAAGTAGGCAGGGAGCTTCTTGGATTAGGCAGCAAAGCTCCCTTCAGGAATGTTGAGTTTTAACTGTAAAGTATGTGTGAGGTCAGGCATTTATTTCAAAGATTAATTGAAGATTAGGTTCCTGTGAACTCTGTTTAACCTGCATTTCTATTCCTTTCCGTACAGCAGAAGAGTCTTACAACTGAAACCTCCTTTTTGATGTCCTACTAGTTCTTTCTCCTTAGCCAGCATAAATCAGCAAGATTTACAAGAAGTCCATGTTTGTGCAGAATTCCTGTCAAGTGTGGTATCTGACCTCAGAACTATTACCTCAGCATACTTCTTCAAATAGTGTGCAACACTCATGAGAAGTGATTTGGTTTGCCAAAACCAGTTTTGGTTTAATTGAAGCACTCTTAGTTCTCATGGTGGCTAGTGATATGGTAGGGGTAATAAAATGGAGCGATGGGGATGGTTGCGCTGTGCTTCAGTATTTTGTGAAAGAAAGAAAGCAGCGCCTTGTTCTGTTTCCCTACAAGGTTGTCAGAGCAGGCTCTTTTTTTATTTTCCTCGAGGTGCCTGGACCAGAGGAGAGCAGTGGGAGGTGACTGCTCTGTTCTCTGTTGCTCTTAAGACAGCTGAAGCACCGGGGCAGTGGGCAGAAGTGAGCCCTCACTTCCCCTTTGCAGCAGGAAAGCAGGTCCCCTGTGTTGCAAGGGGAGATGCCGGTGCTGGTCGCTGCCTTCGTGTGGCAAAAGCTCCCCGGGCTGGTTCTCTTCGTTTGTGGGCCTGAAAGCTCCTGGGTGGGGTGTTTTTGGTCCTGCACTGGCAGAGGCTCGGTGTGGATGGTTTCCTTCTCTGTGTGCACATGGAGATGTGTCAGCGTAATGGTGCAGTGCTTGCGCTGGGTGCGATTACTGCTGCACTTGCACGTCCAGAATTGCTGTGGGAGCCTGATTAGCCTTGACACCAAACAATGAGAAACACAAGTGATCTTGTTAACATGTGGCTTCACCCATCTCACTTTTGTTTGGTGTTCTCTTTTTGCTCAGCACTGAAAGAGCAAAGATGACCTTTACTTGAGTGTTTCTATTAGAAGACTGAGATAGTTGGTGTTACCTAGAAGTTTTCTGTGGAACTTTCGTTATAAGATGCCCAGAGGTAGTCCTAAAAAGGAGGTCATAGCTAGTCTGGCAGCTCACGAGGCAAACCCTTCTGTAGTCTTGAAATTACAGATTATTACGTTAAAGCTAAGTGCATAAAGTTCTGGTGAGAAGCGTTAGTCAACTTTCTTTCCTCTTGTTTTGCAACATCTATGGCTATTTTAGAGCTTGCTACAAATGATTAATTTTTGGTTTGAAAAGTGCTTTTACGTACTTCCCAGGAACTGTCCAAAGTGCCTCCGCTAGTGCTTTTTCATTTTGCAGTTTGGTAGTTTCTAGCTCTTCTTTGTCATGGGTAGGCATAAAAACAGCCGTTTCCCAATGAGAACTATTTGCCTGGCTGCCTTTTTTCCAAAACCATTGTTTGCTATGTCTTTACAGCTGAAGAGCCGGGCAGACTGTTGGAATACTAAACACAGCACCTTTGGAAAACGTGTTGCTTCCATTCAGAACAGAAAATGTCTGTGATACTGACTATTTGTCTAGGGAGAAATGAAGGATAATGTGGCGCCTTAACACCAAAGGTTCTAATAACTTGGGTGTTTATAGCAATGTTTTAAATACCTAGTGCTTGAATTTTTGGCATCTGGTGTGCACAAAATACAGCAAAGTCTTTTTACATGCTCATTGCTGTAAACTAGACTAGTTGGCATTGGACCAAGATGCAAGGATTTCTCTATGTGAGCTTTTTAATGCAATTTTCTGCAGAAACAAAGAGGAAGGCAGTTAGTCACTGAATACTGTAAGAGGAGTACAAAGTGCTTGTGTCAGAGAGTTACCCTGAGATCTGTGGGTGAAATACATGGGGTAAACAAAAAAAAGGAATGAACAAGATGATTTTCTGCATACTTAAGTGTCTTGGAGTGGAGCAAGAGCAAGAAATTTCCAGGCAGGGTCTCAAACCACTCTGAGTGATGGCTGTGAAGTTCCTGTTGGTTTCCTGGAGGCTATCTCTGGATAGGCAGTGGGTTCAGCTAACACCACAGAATTTTCACAGCAGCCCATGAGAGAATGCAGTTAGGTGGGCCCAGAGCCTCCTTCCATCAGAATGCCATGACTTTTTAAATAATAGTGGTAGTGATGCCCTAGAAGTGACTTCTAGTGTAGACAAGGAGACAGAAATTGTGATACTGCATCTGATTGCCAGCAGGTGGTCTGCAGACAAGGAAGGGACAATAAAGAACAACATAATCCCCTGCTAGCAAAGTTTATTTTGAATTCAAACATTTACCAATAGCCTGTGCATGACACCTGAGAAGTGTCAGACACTGCTATCCATCTTGCCTGTCTGCATCTGGAACTTTTGGCAAATAGGTGTCAAATACTTTTTAATGTCTCCATGTGCTTTGCCTTAATGTTCTCTTACGGTACTGAGCTGCCATGTTACATAGGGTTCATGGAAAGACATATTTTGCTTCTCACTGCAAAGGCACAAGGTATTGCAAGTGCAAGGGTCTTGTGACTCTCACCTCCCTGGTCAGCCTGTCCTGGCCTCCCTGCTGCGCTCTTTGCTGGAAATGCTGGATGAGGTGAATCTTGCCCCAGGCTTTGGCTTACCCTGCCGATTGACCCCCGAGTCCTTGAAGTAAGAAAAGACAAAAAAAATCTTTTTTCCTAGTTAATGCAAATTATGTTTTCAAAAGGGATGTGTTCATCTTGAAAGGGGGCAGAGCAGCTTTGTCAGCACTGCAGTTTCTGAGCCTGAAGGACAGCAGTTTGGAGCCTGTTGCTTCATGCTGCAGCAGCATCCACCCAGAGAGCACCGAGCAGATCCTTCAAAAGGGCTCTGAGGCCTGGGGACTGCAGCTCCTGCTGGGGAGAGGCTCCTGTGGCAGGTCTGATTTTCATGCTTTTCCTCATTTTTCTCTTATGTCACATTTCAAAACAAAAGGATCCTTCTACTAAATCAAATGTGCTTAAAACTAGCTAAGAAATGCCCAGCTCCTTCGGCTGATATGAAATTAAAAAAACCTCCACCCTGTTCACTTTTAATGTAAACATAAATTCACCTCTTTCCCTAACAGCTCAGTGAAGATTACAAAACTACAACTCCAGGCTGGTCAGCTGGGGCCCAAACACCAGCTGTTTTCCACTTTACACACAGGATGAGAGAAGCAGGTCTGGCTCATGGGGACCCCTCCATAGGAGCATCCCTGCTTACTGTTCATCTTTCCAAACTTACTGCTGTCCTTTCTCCCTACACATGGTGTGAAGTTTGTCTGTGTCACCAATGGTGCTTGTACATAGAAATAAGTTTGCACTCATGCAGGCAGTGGAGTCAAGGTGAGCTGCCAGGAGTGGGTCTATGGGCAAGATCCCAAGGCTGACAAAAAGGATATAAAAGCTGCTGAGTAGCTCACTCATGTGAGGTTGTCCTGTGCTGGAGAAACCATTGGGCGGAAATATAGCTGTGTCTAATTTCTGGGTAGCTGAGCTTGAACCAGTAACGTATGCAGCAACGCCAACTGGTTCGCTGTGAAAACACATTCCCCAAGAAGCAGTGGAGGAACACGGCACCCGGGCTTTGCTTTGAAAATATCTTTGTCCCACCATCCTTTTCTTCCTTGTTAATTCCTTATGGATTTAGGGGCATTTTCCCAGCAATTGCTGCATGACCTCTTTCTCCACTGTGCAGGTCCTGCTTGCACTGCGGGACTGGTACTGCTCTGGGATGGAGTTTTAAAGGACAGTCAGCTGCTGAAATTGCCTCCCTAATCAGTAAGCAGAGCTTGGGTGCTGTGTCATGCCTTAACAAGTTGTTGCTTTTAAACTGTGGTCCTAAATTTGCCAGCCAAAACCTCCTGCTTCAGCAGGTGCAAGCAGAAAGCATCAGCACTTCCAGCAGCAAGGAAATTGCTTTTTCCACCTGAAGGACAGGCCTGTTGCATGGTTAACATTTCTGGGAGAGAGGGGAGATTGCTGATGGGTAAGGGTCATTGGCAGCTTCCTGTCTGTCAGAACCTGTGTTTGATCTTGATGCAGCCATGGCTTTGCAGCAATGATCTCCCCCTGCACTTGTTGACCTTCACCATGGGAAGAAAGAAGGAGTTGCTCTTCTGTGAGATCTATAAGATAACAAGTGTCTGATTCCTACACGATAAATGTCAGTGCTTTCTTACAAGATCTGAATCTTATCTGCATGGACCAGGCCTTGATACTGCCCTCAGAGGATAGAGGTGGTGGCACAAGAGCCCGAGGGATGCCATGGGCTGCCTGGGCCATGATGCTCTGGGTGCAGGGGTGAGCATGGGTCAGGTGCTGAGCTCAGATGTGACCCAGGTTAAGAATTAATCTTTACTCAAGGCTGGATTTAGAAATCCCGCCCAGCTGGACCCAAACTTCTCTCTCTGGCTTGCCAGCTCTTTGCTATTTTGAAGCAGGAGAGATTTTTGCTTACTGTCCCCAAAGGTTGATTGGTTGGCTGAACAGGGGCTGTTGGCAAAAAGCATCCTTAAATTGAGCTGGAATGCCTGCCTGGAGGGGAGCTCACTTCTGAGGGGCATCAGGCAGATTTTGGGCATTTAAGAGGGCAGCTCATGGGTACTCCCTGAGATGGACCAATTTGCTCAGAGCCCATTGGATATCCAGGTCTCATGAATCTCTTCTCACTTCAGCAGAGTGTCATGGAAGAAAACTGTTCTGCCTTTCCAAAGGGCACGATGGGCAAAACAAATGCTCCTTGTGTTGAACCCAGCTGCCATTCAGACACTCTCCCCTGTGCTCTGTCTGTCCTCCATTTTTTTTCTGTTGCCATCATTCTCTCTTCACTCTCGTTTCCAGCTCTGCTTGTAATAGATGTAGCCTTTTCTGTATTGGCTGCTCCCCAGAGCAGTGACCTGTACAAAATACGTATTCCTACCTTCTCAGCAGAGCAAATAAAGAGCTGAGAATCACAGGCAGGGCCCAGGACCTCAGGACCCCCCAGCTGCTCCAGCTGTCTGCTGGCTTTGCTGCTCCATGGGGATGAGTGTTTGAGGGGCGCAGGGGTCAGCTTGAATTCCCATGGAAGCCAGGGTTGAGCTCCCATCAGCTAGGGCAGGGGAAAACTTGACCCTGGGAGCAGAGTGACCCTGCAGCAGTTAGGGTTTATCTGATTTCTGAGCAGTTATCAATGAGAAACTTCTTTATCAGGACTCTGCCTGGACAGATAGTGCCTTGCCTGCGAGCCTCACTGATAAGCACCGGGACTGTGGGTGCCCCTGCACCCATGGGAGTCCATCTGTCCATCTGGCTGCTTGTGAGGAATACAGGCCGCAAAGTAAACCTGTGCTACCTGCTAAGGAAAAGCAGCAGAAAGATTGGCCTGGCACTGCTGTGCCATACCACTCCTCTGGACCAATCTGCTTCATCAGCATTTACCTGGGCTAGAGCAGAGAAGGGGTTGATGTCCAAAGAATTGGCTAAAACACCCCTGTAATGCCCCTCTGGGTTACTGCTGGGATTTTTTTTTACCCAATATTCTGCCCTCATCAGCAGAGTAGATTTCCTCGTGCCAGGCACTCCTGCAGTGTGGTCCACATTTAGTGATGTTGCTAAACTAGTGATTACTCCTGAGGCCAGTAGGGAGATACAACAGCCCTGAAAGTTTATATTAAGGAGCAGTTCAACACTTTAGATTTTGAAGTGTTTATTATAGTTTAAGACTACTTCCAGATTTTTCAGGCACATAATGGAAAGTCCTGGGTGTCTGCTCAGGAGTCTGGGTCCACTGCCGAGGCAGCCTTCTCCCTCCACCTGCTCCCTGCTCCCCAAACTAATGCCTTACAAAAATGCAAAACAAGAGCTTTGCAGATTAAGAAATCTGCTTTGCATGTGCTTTGAAAATAATGGCAGCACTTCAGTGCAGTAGTTGTAAGCAAGGCTCCAGGAGCAAGCTGTGTTCTCAAATACATGCTCCTCATTTATTTGCTTCTTTTTGCAGGCCTTTTCTGTTGGGATATTTAATCTTTCAGTTTACATACACTGGATTTATGCAGGAAGAATAATATCCAACGAATCTTCCTCACAGTTTATGGAAGGTAAATTTGAGGTAGCTGACCTTGGTATGGTGACTGTGCTCTCCTCTGTGGATTTAAAATATTTAACTTAAAATCCTGTTTCTCTTAAACTCTGATAGTCATGCCATGGCATGTTTCAAGGTTAGTGTTCCAATATAGGTTAGCTCATGTGCTGTTCTCTGTTTAAAAACAGTTTGTTAACTTTCAGCAGTTTGTGGCCTCTAGCCCAAGATGAGATTTTTTAACTAGAGATGATTATCTTCATTGTATGTCTTGAGTGGTTTACAGACGATGTTCCTTGGGCATCCCACAACACTCCACAAAAGGCATGCTTTACTTTTAAGACCCGCACATCCCAGACTGTTTCAGATCCAGGTCTTCAGTTACTACCATGTTTGTAGGAAGGTGGAAAACTCTTTATTTGACAAGCACAGTGGGGTCTGGGCACCGGCAGAGCGTAGCAGGGCAGGAGATGGGCACAGGCTAACCCTCCCTGCAGGCTTCAGGGGTCTGTTACACAGATGTACATAAGATAGGGGTGAAACATTTGCTTTGGACTTCCCACAGCTACCAATTGTAAAGCGATCTCATTTCCTGAGGTGTGCTGCAGACACAGAAAAAAATAACAAAACTGTGTGGCAAAACTTCCTGTGCTGCAAGTTCCCTCATCAGCTGATGGTACAAGACAGACAACTCGCCTCTGAGAGATTCCCCTCCAGATACAGGGAATTTGCAGCTCCCCTACGTGCAGCAGCTCCCCCAGCTCCCGCAGAATCCCCAGTTCCCCATCACCATGCCCACTGGTGGGCATCGTTCCGGCTGCATCTCATGGAGCTTCCAGTGCCATGGTGGAAAATGCCCTGGGCTGGTGGGAAGGGCAAAACTAGCCAGTGGAGTCTTTGTTTTCTCACACAGAGGTTGTTTGTGCACAGTGGAGGGGTGAGGAACGGATCAGCATGTACCCGTGATCAGTGGAAAGTGAGGTGTTATTGTAGGGACGGTTTCCGCAGCCTTCAGCAAGTGGAGGCTGATCATCTCCCTCACGTGTTTGCCCAGCTTCCTATTGATGCTGAGCACTGCCTTAAACAAAAAGAAAAAAAGAGTTGATGCTAAAAATACAAAGTAGAAATGAGGGTGGTAAGAATAACCACAGCACACAAGTCCTTCCACACCTGCTCCTGTTTTTCCTGTGCCAGAGAAAAAACCCCATGTGCAGAGGCTCATAATAAACCACATCAAGGCTGAAAATGCAACTTGATCCCTCAGTCCGGTGGTAAATCCCAGCCTGGAGAGGGGAGGGAGCTGCTGGAGTCTTTTCTGCTGTTTCATGGGGTTTTGGTGGAACACCATGCCCTGGGGAAAGTCACTGCTCAGCCCAGATCCCCACTGGGGGCCTCCGTGGACTTTCCACCACATAAAAATAGATTTACCACAGACAACTTGCACTATCAGCCCCAGTACCAACAAGGTGCTGCAGCACGTCAGGCCCACACGTTGGTGTCCCAGTTAATCCAGCAGCTCTCGGAATGGCTGAGAAAAACCTTCACTGCTTTGATAACCTTGTTGTTTGTAATTTATTCTTAAGTGAACTCAAGCCTGAGTTTAATCACAGCCAAAAGGCAAGTAAAAGGTACAAGCCAGCTGAAAGGCAGCTTCTATTTATCTGTCTATATAAGAGCTTTCATGGCCTTTCAGATGTGTTCCTTGTGGAGCCACATGTGATCCAAACCCTTTGCCACATTTCCTGGGGCATTTGCACCACACAATGATGATCTGGCCAAGTAAATTGACTTTGCCCTTCCAGAAAGGAGCTGATGTGTTTCTACCAGAATATCTTCTTTAACTTAATACATTTTTTTTTCACTTCTACTGTGAATATCTATGATTCTGCTTTTCAAAAAAAAACCAAAAAAAACCCCCAAACAAACAAAAAACAAACAAACAAACAAACAAAAAACCCCAACAAAACAAAACAAAAAACAAACAAACAAACAAAAAAACCCAAAACAAATCCAAGCCTGGAATGAGATTACGGAGGTAATTTACTTCTGTGGAAAAAGATGATTCCCCAGACGGTGAAACATGTACTAACTGTGAGTAGCTGGCGTCTAACTCTTTTGGTGGACTGGTGTGGGCTTGAGGCAGGGAAAAGCAGTGCCAGTGTCAATGCAAAAATGCAGTTGACCAAAAATCAGGGAACACGAAGCACTGCTTTTGTACTCTGGAGGCCTCTCAGCACTGAGCAGAAGCTGGGTGGGATGCATGCCTTGACCACAAGCTGCCGGCAGCACCACCTTCAGTCCAGCTGGTGGGTCCTAGGTTTGCTTTTCTCCTCGGGCAAAACAGGAGATGAAGGCAAAGGAATTTTCAATTTGGATTGATGAAGGCAGGAAGGCCACAGTGCTGGGCTTTTCTGTTCGTGTCTCACTCCTGTCAGTCAGGAAGTGGTGACGCAGTTTATGGGTTGGGTTTGAGGTTTTGGAACCTTTTCTAAAAGTCGATCTCCTCGCTCCGTCTTATTTCTGAAGTGTGAAGCTGTGGTGAAGGCTGGTTGCGAGCAGAGGGATGCCAGCCAAAATGCAGCTCCTTATCAGATGTAATGGGAGGATTTTCCTGGCTATTTGTTTAATCCTCTTTGTGGGATACACAGCACAAGGTAAAACGGGGCGGTTGTTCTCTCGGTAATCCTCTTTCCGGGCTATGCAGTGTAGGCCAAGTAGGCAGCCTCTGAATTTTACAAACTGGCCTTCTTCTGAGGGTAATGAGATCTACTCAGAAAGTCTGTTTTGCTAAAGTTTCCTTTTCTGGAGGGGGAACAGCAAGAAAATATGCTTTTTGCATTTGGAGCATTTGAATTTTTGAGAAAAGACTTCATAAAATATGTTGTTGTATGTGTGTATGTTTTCAGTCTACATATTTCAATACATATTTTTCTAAATGTCCCTTTCATGGGGACATTAGCAGGTCTGCTTACTGCTGTTAGTCACTTATGGAGTTACAGACATAGTATGTAACAGTTCCCATGTCATAACTCCTACGGTCTGCTTTCTGGGGGGAGCAGGAAAGGAAACTAGTTGTAAGTATGAGGAAACTAAACGGTTTATTTGGTAAAATATTGCAACATACAGCACTAAAACAACGAAAAGGAAATATTGATTCATAATGCCATGCCCCGTGGATCTGTTTCTTGTGAGAGAAAAACTCCTCTTCAAGCATGTACAGTATAATTTGTCCACAAACCAAAGCTGTGATAGTGAAATGCTCTCATTACGCATTACCACTCTGAGGCTGATCTTTGAGGGATGATGGCCTGCTTGTTCTAGGTTGCTTATTTGCAAATTTTTCAGCTATAGCTGTTTATTTTGTTGCCACTGTTATTATTAAAAACCTTCTTAGTAATAGGTGAGGAGAAGAAAATAAGTATGAAAAAGGAATATACTGTGGAAGCAGCAGAAAATTACACCCGTGAGATCTTTTTTCTTTTACAGAAGAGTGTAGGAGGTAGCTGAAAGTCATCCAGTACATTACGGAAATATATAGGGCAATAGAGAAGTGTAATTACAGAAAGATTTTCCCAAGAAACTGAGAAAAAAATAGCAGGTTGAGAATGCACCAGGAGGTTTCTGAACAAATTAATTACATGAGACCAAGAGGGAGGACGAAATGCCGCTGCTTTTATCTTCACTATGTGATCCTTATTTTGTTGTTTTGGTATTTTTTGAAGACCCACATTTTCAGTGACAGCCCCAGTCAGGCACCTGGGGAGCACCAGAACTAAAAACGTGGGTTTACAAAGCCTTGTTTTGTCTAGGAGACACCTGAACTGTCTCTCCTCTGGTGAGTGCTCTGAGAGCCTACATAAACCCCAAACCTGCTCCCGTGGCACACCTTGAGTTTCTCACCTCCCCATCAAAACTCATCCCATTGAACTCGAAGGGGTAGAGCTGGAGCCAACAGAGGAAAGAGAGCACAGGTGTCAGCTGTCTGCTGGGTGCCTTGTCCCCAGAGATTTTCACATTATTTTCACATACCTCCACCTTCTCTCAAGGAGAGCTGCAGGACCCTCAGGTCCCCCATGGTTGTGCCATACCGTGAGCTGGGGATGAGCCTTGCTGTGATGGCAGTGGTTTCCCATGGACTTCCTGGTGACATGTGTGAGGGAATTCCCAGGGATTTTTCATGGACTTCCTGGTGCCGTGTGTGAGATATGTCTGATGTCTCTGATGGCAAAGGCGTCACTTAGGATGTCAGTAGCCATTTTAAAAAAAGTTTTCAGGGTTACTTTTGTTTTCCGGACGTTGAGCAATCAGGGCCACATAAATTTCTTTCATCTGCTCCTTTAAGCCTTATTAGGTGCACATAAAGTTAACAGGACCTGGCAAATAATGTCCTGGTCCTTGTGGATAATGTGTGGCTGACTCCATCAGGTGCTCCAATGCAGAGGGCGAGGTACAAGAGAGTGAGGTGCCGGCCTGATGCCTGGTCTGCTAACTGCATCGAAGAGAAGGGGCCCTGGTTTTACATGCCCAGTGGTGGAGCCAACAGGATCCTTCCTCCCATGGCAGACCCATCCTTGTAAGTTCATTTGCCACATGGTTGTCATTAATGCTAGCACCCCAAAACATCTATTATTCCTGCCTTGACAGTCCTGTCATAGTGTGGCTCGCCCACGGTAACGTGAGGCTTTGATGTGTTCATCTAAGAGAGAAAAATGCCATTCTGCATTTCAGGATGAAGAGATACCAGGAGCTGGGAGACATATTCCCTCTCTCGGATGAAGATTCTGGCTCTGGGTCCAATACCATGGTGGAAGCAGAGCCAGCCTCTGGGTCGGGGCTTGGTGACAATGACAGTTTCTCTGAGGCAAAGCTGCCTGTCTTCCTGGAGAGCCTGCGAGGCTCTGAGCTGAAGGAAAAGCTGTCGGAGGAGGATTTGCTCCTGTAGGGCTGGAGACGTTGTCCTCATGTGTCACCCCCTCGCCTCTTCCCCAGAGCCTGACCCAACAGTGGTTTTAAACCAGCATCAATAAAAACTTTGCCTTAAGTTCCTTACTGCTTTCACTTACCAAAAACGTTGTTCAGTCTGAACTGCCTTTTTATGTGTGTGCGTGTGTGTGTGTGTGTGTGGCAGCCATCCCAGTGGGGGGAACAGTGATGGGTAGGCAGCCAGCTCTGTGGGGAAGTCATCGTGCTCTGAGGGGATAAATTCCAACCCTTTGTGCGCTAGGAGCCGCCTGCACTTTTACAGCAGTCAGCCAACCGCCTATCCCGAAGAACAGCGCGAAATCCTCCGAAAAGAAAAGGTTTACTACCGCGGTTATTTCCCGACGGGACGTCCCAAGCGCTGCCGCCTCCCGGCCGCCAGGCGGCGCCCTCCCGGGGCAGGCACGGAGCTGGAGGGGGCGGTCACGTGCGGCGGGGCNGGGGCGGGAGGGGGCGGTCGCGTGCGGCGGGGCGTGGTCCCGGTGCGGGAGCGGGCGTGGCCTGGGGGCCCCGTAAGGTCACATGACCAGGGGCGCGCGGCCGGGGGCGGCTGGTGCTGGTGCGCGCGGGGCTGGCGTTGGGCCGCGGAGGGGGCGCGTACCATGGTGAGTGCGGCGGGGGGGC
>VWZQ01003820.1:181578-200178 GCA_013397015.1 Myiagra hebetior | reverse complement strand
TGGGACCCCCCAAAATAAAAAAAAAAAAAAAAAAAAAAAAAATTGTATCACCACTGAAGACATAGAGGTAATAGAAAAAAAGCAAATAAATGCTTTTGCTTCACTAACCCCACAAAGAAGCAGTTGAAGAAATGGTACAAGTTTCATTTGGAGCAGGATTCTTGCAGTATCTTAATTGGCTGGCATTGCTCTGAACTGAGATCTGTAGGGGAGATTGCTTCCTGCCCTCCTACCCACAGCATTTTCCATCACTACAGTCAACTAGGCAGCAGCATGCAGATGAACCTGGGAACAAGGCAGGCAGGGAAACAAAGAAAAGAAAAAGAGGGCTGCTAACATTTTTTGAAACCATGATTTCTGCTGGTATTTTTTCTATTTAAGTGTGTCAGATTTTATTGTCACATTATCTTGGGAAATACCTTTTGCTTTTACATCTAGAATCAACTTTTAATTCTCTTTGAAGAACTAAATACAGTTGGACACATTCATCTTCCAGGAATGTAATCTTTTCTCTGTGAGGATAACACATAACCTGAAATTGTAAGGTGACCTCTGGAAAGATGAAAGGATATGTGTCTCTATTTAATGCAATTTTTCTTGTCCTAATTAATGGTGAAGCTTCACAAGCTGGCAGATATGATCTAACAAATCACAACTGTCAAAGGCCTCCCCTTTCTCTTTCATGTACTCTACCAACTGTTTTCTGACACCAAACTCCATGCTGGTTTTTTCCTGTGCAGTGATTTCAGTGCTTATTTGACTGCCCAGTGTATTGATTCATCTTGCTTAACTGTCATGATGTTAACCTGACAAGAGAGGCAAATTGCTTTATTTGATGTTTGTGAGTCCATTTGAGAGAAGTGCCAGAGCTGGTCCATGTGGCATCACAAGGGTCCAGGATGTACATGTGGGAGTCAGTGAACAATTAGACTAGTGCACTTATAGCAGGAAAACTTCACTTGCATGGATTTCTTTTGTTTTTCTTTCTGCCCAGTAAATTACATACAATGTTTCTAGCTATCTCTATGGGCTGATTTCTAGAGCAAAGTTGGTGACAATGTACTGTGGAAACAGCAACACACATTTAATTCTTTGTGAGACACAAATTTGTTCATTAAGCCAGGCAGATTATCTATTAGAATAGCATAAAATGAAAAGAATAAACACCAGTTTGCATAGAAGAAAAATGACTTTTTTTTTTTTCTAACTGTTGACATTATACAGCAAAGGTAGGTGTCTTATCTTGCTGTACATGAATTGATTATTAGTATTTTGTGTGGGATAGCTTTATTCTCAATGTAAATCAATTTGACTGCAAGGACCATTTGCTGTTCAGTACTTCCTTGCTACGAGTCTGTATTATGCTGTGTTATTGTATCATCAGATTTCAGGAAAAGGACTTTTTGTTTTGGCATGTTTCTCCTATTATTCAGTGCTGTTTATGCTAAGATTGTTCTGCCTGTATAAATAGCAGTTGACTCTGTGTGTGCATGTATGCGTGAGAGATGGAGAAAGAGTGAGAAAGATGGAAAAAGAAGTAGAGGAGAGGGAGAGTATAGAAGAGATGGAGGGAGAGAAACATTACATCCAGGCAGCAGATAAAAAGCAACAGGGTTCCCAAAACCAGTGTGCTAATCATTCTGCTACCTGGCTTGGCCATATGGAAATTGGACATGGTATTTACCATAACCTGCTGGAGGCTAATTTTTCATTTGGAAAGGAAACTGCAGGCTTGGAGCTACCTGAGAGCTGAATGTTTTATAATGCTATGTGTTGAGAAGGAGTAAGAAATTTAAATATCAAAAATGCACAAACAACCCTGTCTTTACCTGGCAAGATTGGCATGTTGTTAGTTCTGTGGAGAGAGAATATTCAAATCTACCTGCTGCTTTTAACGAGTCCTAAGATATTTGCTGCAAACCTGGGTATCAGATCAAGTGCTGACTAAATGAATACTGACCGTCACAGAGCTCCTGATTAAAGGTCTTCTTACTCATAGTAGGTTGGTCTAAATTAGCGCTGTGCATTTTGCAGACGCTTCAATAATCCTTTCCTCCAGCAGCAGTATACTAAATGTAAATAGCTAATTTCAGCCTTGTGACAGGGCTGTGAAGGAGTTGCCCTACTCTGCCAGCCACCTAAATAGTGTAAGAATACAAGAACAAGACCAAGAAAATCATGGTATGTTTCCTCACTATCAACTTTCAGAGAAAGGGCATTCTCACCTGGTATCATTCAGTTACTCATATTTCTAGTTTTGATGCTGAAGATTTGGAAAATATAAATAAAGAACTTCTGTATCTCATTGTCTGTGTGACTGTGGAATGACATAGTAAGACACAGAGATAATACCTGTTAGGAAGAACCAAGTACATTAATTATTAGAACAAAATGATAAAGTGTTCTGGGTCTCTTTTTATTATTTCTGTAATATTTAAATGCATACTACATGATCTTTTACCTCAGACCATTGACATATAAGAATTGCTTGTATATTGACATAGTGTTGGTATAGTAGCGTAAATCACATACTGTATAAGGAAATTAGTATGGCATCAAATGAAAACTATTCATCAGTATTCTGTTTATAATATATCTAGGGGCAACCTTGAAAAAAAAAAAGAAAAAGAAAAAAAAGTAAAAGGCAGAAAAAAAAAATTAAAAAACGCCAAAATATTTTTATAACTGAAAGTAGCTGCTCCTGATGCCTTGGTTTTAACTTTTATATTTTACAATTTCTGTACTGCTTAAAGTGTAACTCTGAAGTTCCTTGTAGCCTGTAATTTCTGCTCTCTCGTGCAAGATAGACATAACAAAGCCTCTCCAGGCTTTGCCTTCAAGGACAGCCAGGCTCTTCTAAGCCCAAAATGTGTAAACCAAAGACACTAAGGGGGGAGCAAGCTGAGGGGAGTTACATCATTGAACTGGGGCTTTAATTGGAGAATTAACTGTGGTATGCAAATGAACCAAACCTATAAAGGTGTGAAGAACTCGTGACCTGTCATCCATCTTGGGGTCCATTTTATGGAGGCAGCCTCTGGCTCCCCCAGGGTGTACCTTGAAGGCCCTTCAAATAAATACCTATCTTTATTCCCTTACTCTTGTCTAGTCTCTGTTTCTAGGTGGCTGGAGAAGGCATCACTCCTAGAGAAAAGCTCCTTTCAATGTAGGGCTACTGGGTTTATGCAGTGGGGCTTTTTATCTTTTCAATTTTTCTAGGTACAAGAGTGACTGTTGCCTACCAAGATGCAGACATTGCTTTAGGATTTGTTCCAGCCCAATTGTTGCCATAGAGTTGTGCTAGGTCACACACAACCATGACAATTTGTTGCAGTGATCATCAGACAGGGTGGAGGAATTGGTACATCTCACTGCTTCTCCAATTTCAGACCACCTATAAAGGACACAGTAGTAAGTGTATAAAAGTGAAAAAGAAAAGAGATGAGGGAAGCACATGGGAACAGGTAGAAATGTCACCCCTAATTCACACCCTGACATGCAGGCTCAGAGATGAAGGGTGAACAATCTGCCCATTTTGCAGATGACAGAACTAATATTCTTGTCCTTGAAAGAAATGCCACAAAGCACCGCCAGCTGTCTTTCTTCTTCTAATCAGTTCCCAAACTCCTCTCTGACTTGTATTCCCAGGGGAATTTTTTATTGTCTTTTCACTTTTTTTTTTTCTGCAGGCTTCCTCTTTCTACACCTTCATGGACTTCTGCCATTTGCCTCAACTGTGTCCCATGGAAAGCACTGAGGATACTTTAATGTGACAATGAATCATCACATTAAAATATCTGTCATGCTGTTAGATTGCTGTAAAGAAAATCAAAGATTAACAACATATTTCAGTGTTGTTCATTTCCAGTAAAGTGGTTCTGCCTTGAGGATTGTATTTTTAGTGGTAGTTTGACAAAATTTACAGGAATTTCTATGGACAGGTAGTTTTAATAGTTATATTAACAGGATAGCTTTTATTTCTATTTTAGGAAGCAATGGATTTCATTAAAGGAAGCAGAAATGGTCTATACAGCTAGAATAGATCTCAATTAGAGATTGTTAAACTATAAACAGGAAGAGCATGAAGTGTTTTTTATTTTAAATTGATGCCTCCAGAACAATCATCACATTGGAAACAGCAGGATTCAGCCTTAAAATTGCATTATGCATTGGTACATCAATTACATAAGTCCTGCCCTCCCTTCTCCTTCCCTGTTCTCTCCCTTTCTTTTTGGCTCATATGAGACCTGACATAAAACAGAAAGGTTACTGACTTTGCTGCAGTAATAAAGGTCTGACAGAGAACCTCTTGATACTGTGTTTTTTAAGAGTGGCTGAGATATCTCATCCCCCGCTTGTGATAAGGAAGTTCAGCCCCAAATCCTGCAGGAAGAACTGAAATGCATAAATTTCTGCTATAGGTTTCCTAAATACAAGAGGAGCAATTAAAGGAAATTTCTCATTTCACGGCATTCTACACAAACTCTTTGCTAACTTTTTTGCTAAGTTATAGCTGTATGTTCATTTAGGAGGATTATTGTTAGATCAACACTAATACGAGGAAAAGTGCTGCTTCGTGTTCTGCATTCACTTCACTTTTCACCATGCTGGATCATGTATATTCATAAGACAAAGAAGCTGATCTTGAATTGGTAGTTGGGCAGTCTGTACACAACAGAACTTAATCTAAAAGCTATCTTTATTCGTATCTCTCACTGTGAATTTTTAATAGTTCCTTTAAATTACTGGAAGTTTGGTAGAATAGCAACATCCAAGTCCAAGAATAATATAGATTATTTATTATCTAGGTTAAATGTTTAATTCCTACACACTGGAAGGCATTCTCATTTGCACTCCATTTTTCTTTGGCTTGTAGTAGCTATTACTGTGATAGTCAGTAAAGTCTCCACTGAGGGTTACTATGTAGATAAATGAAAGTGTAAAAAATGTATTATCTGTTTCAGTAAGAAATTTATTATCCGTTTCAGTATAGTTCAAAGTACATGTATATATGGAAATTTGCTATAACAACGGACAAGAAGTTGTTCCAAGATGGGAGGTGATATATGGTCCCTTCAGGCAAAAGCCTCCAGTTGCTTAGGTGTACATCAGTCTGCCCCAAAAAGAGTATCTGGTTGGTTTTTGTAGTTTGTTGTTATTTTTTTGTTTTGCATATATAATAGAGGTATGTCTAGTAAAGAGCTTTGCTTCAGTCCTGTGCAACAGAGTAACTAATATTTCTTACCTGATTTCATTTTTCTGTGTTTAATTAGGGCCATGAAGGACTGGCATAAATTAGTGGCATGAAATTTGTAGGATGATATATCTGGTGTTTGAAAGAATGGAGTGAAAGGGGGCATTGCACCCTGTTCTTGGCTTCCTATTTGACTCCCATTTTTTACTTTTCTTACAATAGCCAAATTGGGAAAAAAAAAAAAAAAAGATATTTCAGTACACTTAGCCCTAAATTATATTCTCCATCTTACACTAAATTCATTGCTTTACCTGATTATCACATAGTCTGTTGATGTCATTGCTTGCCAATTAAATGGTGTATGGATAGAGGGTAAGAAGCAAGTAAAATGCCAACAGTATTTGCATAATATTTCCTCATTAACACTGGTATATTTTATATTTCATATAATCTCCCATGTTCAGGCAGAGTGTTTCTTCCATTTTTATTATGGTCGGTATTGCACGTGGTATCTCTGGAAATACAGTGTCATAAAATTAGTGCAACAACTGGAATAACTGTGATGCAGTATGGATACCACAGTAATGAATTGTATTCTGCAGCCAAGGTCTGCTTCCTTCCAATTGCCATTTGGGGTAATTTTCATCCCACATTAAAGGCAATTGTTTATCCACAATAACATCTGTAAATCTAGTTATGAACACACTGCAGCAGCTTTACTGAATCTGTAATATCCCTTTGTAGCAAACCTTTGCCTGTGGTAGTAGCTAACTTTGTTATGGCCTAAGATAGATGGGTAGTAGTATATTCAAGAATAAATACTGTAATGTTAGGGCTTATCTTTTCAAATGGGGTAACATTTTACCTGACAAAAAGATCAGGAATGAATTCTGCTGTCTTCAGAACACATTCAGATATACTGCTTTTTTTGTCAAGGTTTTGAAGGATCAGTATTAGGCTAGATCTGGACTGGTATAGTCTGGTTTGCAGTCTTGCAAGAAGATTTATTAGCTGTCTGTACATGTAGTATTTGTCCAGGCATTTTGAGGTCATCTGTGTTTTAGTGAATTTGGAATCCTAGTTTTAGTCTGTGTATTCCTTTCAGTAGTTCTGCCCTCTGTTGCTCTTTTTAGTTAATTTAGATAAACTTACTGACTATTCACTCAGAATTTAAGAAGCAGGAGTTGTCTCTATTGTTGGGTTATTCTTTTCCTTTGTTTGATAAATGTTTGCTGTCATGGCTCAATAAGGTATGAGCTGCAGTCTGTTAATTTTGGCAGTTTGCCTCTGCTGAGGATGCTTGGCTTGCCCACCCAAATATTCACCTGATTCCACTTAATTTATTTACTTTCATTAATTTTTTTGCATAATTCTGTGATCAGCTACGTGGCCATTGTTAACACTGATTGGACACAGTTGAATGCAAAATTTTTTATTAAGCTGAAAAGAGAAAAACTTGATTTGGGCTTTTTTCAATTAACTTGACAGATGCATAGATAGCACTAGATGGATAGATTCAAATAAAAAAGATTCCATGCATAGACATATTGTTATTATTTTTTGAAGTTTACACCTGATGAGGTTTTTTCACATAAACATACCTAATTATATTCAATTTGATGCAGGGACACTAACATCTGAGTTTTTAGTTTTGAAAAAGTTCATGGCACAAGCTGAAGAAATATGAAGTGATTCTCAAATAGAGATACAGCATTTTGACCAAATCCATTATTAATAATAATTCCCATTAGAAAGGGAGAATTGAGGTCTACCTGTTTTCCTTTGTCAATTTAAACTGTAAATATAAATATTTTTATTAAACTCTGGAGGACTAAGTATGTTTAGTTTAAGTTATGCAGCATACTTGGATGAAAGATTTTCATGTTTAGATATTCACTCCTCTATTGTTCTACTCCAGTTATATGAAGAATAATAGGCCTCCTTATGCTTTTCCCAGGTCACTTTGAAGATCTTTTTTGGTTAAAATAATTCAGGCCTTCTTCACTTTTTCACCAACACACCTTCTTTGGGCCTGGCATAAAATCCCATTTCTTTGTTCAGAATCCTTATCGTTAACGACATTTTTTGTGAGAGACGGAAATGTATCAGGAAGTATCATTATCTGTTCTGTCCTGTATATTTAATTTTTGTGTTTAGGCAATCAAATTACTTGTTCTTTTTGCTGCAGGTGTGCACAGAAACATGTCCTTCCAATGGTCTTTGAAAAGTAACCAGTAGTAACATCTCTTTACTCTTTTATTAATTGGTTGTTTCGTTCAGGGCATCATTCTTAGACTCACTTTTTGTTCTTGGACTATATGAGAAAACATAAATGGAGCATTGATTATAGAAGATTTGGGGTTGTCTATTTTTTAAAATGCCATGACACACAAATTGAAGTTTTTGACATTTGCTGCAGTTCATTCCAGGGAATGAGTCATATAAAGGGTTGGTCAAAATGGGGTTATATCCAAAGTTAGAAGTGAAACCAAGAGAATTAAAGATCTGAATCCTCTAAACAAAATACTGTGGTGGGTTAGTAATGTTACCATTTTTTAAAATAAGCATAGATTTATGGGATAGACAGCAAAAGGTTTGCTCAGCATGTTACCATGGTGGCCTTTCTGAATTTCTTGGCCCAGTGACCAATTAACTTTTTAGCATTTGGCAGAAGCTAGTGCATCCAGCCACATGACACATGATGAGTTTCTGCAAACAAAACAGTGCATCATATACAGTAAAAGGAAAAGAATATCTAAAAATGTGACAAAAATATCCTCTGCAGCTGTAGGACAATGATAAGCTTATTCTGTTCAGAAAGGAATGATTTCTTATTTCAAATTCAATAGCCTTTAATGTTTTGGACAAAACCAAGGATTAGTAGCCAAGACATGAGAGGAGTTCTGTTTGGACACACTACTAGAAATTATTTTGAAGCTATCAGGTTTAATATAGTAAAATATAATACTTGAAGTCAAGCTCTACCTTTCTGACAGACTATCAGTGATCATAAACCAGAGATGGAAAAAAAGGGCACACAGAGAGGCAAACCATTTAGCCTTGATGAGCATCAAAAATTCTAATTGAACGGCTACCTTTTCAGAAAAAAAATAAGGAAGAAATACTGGTTTTTTCATGCCTCAAAATTTCAGCAAGGTACTTTTCTTTAGCTTATGCCTTATAACTGAAAGATAAGAGGAAAGACAGCAAAACAGAAATCCATATTACTGATTCTGTCAGGAAGTTGATTGAGACTATCGATAATTATACCTTTTTGTTGCTAAACATAGATGTCCATCTCACTCATCTGTATCAAGCTTTTGATTCATGGGAAGTTTTGCTGTCTACTTTTGACGGTTTTGGTATTATCCTTGCAGAATTACTCTTTAGCAAGAAGAACGTGGGCTCTGTGCTTCATTGTAGAGATACAGTAGTCCAAACTTCAGCTTTCTAGTAACAGTTAAAACAGTGCAAAATTAGGATTTGTTCATGTAAGTCATAGTATGTACCTGTCTACAGCACATCTCTATAGCAGTCTTTGGGAACAAGAAAAACCTTTTGCACCAAGGTACACGTCGTTTCCACAGTCAGTCAGCAAAAGCATTATGAAATCAAACTGCTATGTGATTTTTATAACATATTAAAAAATAAAGTGTAACTGTACGGATAACGAACTAGTTGAAGAGATGATCTGGGTTGAAGTAGCTTAGTCAATCAAGTAAGGCATAAGTACAGCTAATTTATGTTTAGGTGATGTGATTGGTGGATGACTCTGAGGTTTCTTTGAATTGTACTTTTCTCTGAGTCATCCCAAACTAAAAAAAAATAGTATTCTCCTTTTCAAGAGGATATTCTCAGCTGGAGAAACACTGTAATAACCCAGGAAATGTCAGAAAATATTTTAATTGGAGAATTTGTTCTGACATATTTTTCTCTTAAAGATGAGGATGAGAATTTCGGTCGTCCTTATGATTGCTACGTACTAAAATTGTGATTCTGCTTGTGTGTACATAGATATAATGGGTATTGTAAATGAAAACTTTCAAACCTAGTCAGTTGATTTTGGATTGTCTCAGTTTTTTCTGTTGCTTAAAATTCTTGTGCAAATGAAGCATTTGCTTTAGAAAATGCCTTATGTACTATTGGCAAGACTTGTTGACATAAGGATTAAAGGAACAATAGAAATAAATACAAAATAATCATTCTCTGAAACAACAGTGATAATAGTATCAAGAGACAAGACACCCCCTTAATTTATTTAACACTGATCTTATTTTGTGCAATGAACTAGAGGGTATTTTGTGTAGGGATGATGTTAAGACAGTATTTATGGATGCTGAGATGTTTCAGTAGAACTCTTCATTTTCTTCATTTTATAAAATTCCATACAGATTGAATTTTCTTAGTAGGTGTCCTTTGTGTGCAATGTATACCGGTCCAAATCAAGACTGGGTAACATCTGCCCTTCTATCAGGCATTCTGGTGCTTACACTGACTTTATTAGACCAGCACAAGTGGTAAAAACAGTCAGGTTCTTAGGTTTCCCGGTGGCTTCAGAGCCACATACTGCTAGTCTTCTTCCAGAAAAATACCACATAAATATAAAGGTAAACCTTGTAGTGCTTTGATGAGGCAAAGTAGGAGTGTTTTCTGCATATTATAAGTGGAAGAAGAATCTGGCGATATAGAAACCAGATTCACTGAGTTTTGGTTGGTTTTCTGTCATTAGCAATTTCCTTGGCATTCAATTTTTTTATATAATTTTTCTCTGCAAAAGTGAACCCAGTTTCCCAGCCTCCTAGCATTAGTATAGTATCTACTCTATTCAGTGAAGACATGCCAGACATTGGAGATTTTGACTTGATCACTGAGAGGCTTATCTTTCTGGGATAGATTAGCTGTACTATTTCCAGTGTTAGCTCAGCCATTTGGGCAATTTTCAATTAAGAAAGAATTGAGAATAATAAAATGCTTCTTGGATCAATCATCTATTTACTTGTTCCCAAGCATCACAAGTTGCAGGATCTCATGGTGCAAACTAACAACACAAGATAATGTCCATACCTCACCTTACAAAACACTCATTGGGAGGCATGCAGATGCTTTAACTGGATCTGCAGGCCAGTCTGAATTCTACATTGTTTGCATGAACTGGAACAACTAAGTCCAGCTGGATCTTAGCTTTTCCTAATAACCAAGGTTTAACTGGTTGAACATAAGCTGATTCAGTCTTGACTGGATTTTTGTAGAGGCGCTGAATATCCTTACACCAAAAAACCCTGCTCTCTAGGACCCTGATTAGTCTGTGGTTTAAGTTGCCTCCTTATTATCCTAGTTAATAGGGTTCAGTGTCAGTGTTCCAGAAATACTGACACTGAAGAATCATAGAGTCTGCTGGGAAAGAGACTAGAACAAACCACAACATAAATTCACCCTTTGAGTACTAAGTATCTCCTGTAGTGTTCTTTTCCAGAGGAGCACCATAGATGTAAAAATGAGTAGAGACAAGAGCAAAAACGTGGAACACCTTTTGTATGAAGAGACAGTTATTCATGAGCATGAAAAAAAGTAAGTGAATGGAGTATGATGTAGAAGTCCTGTAAAACTGAATGGTGTGAAGGCAACCAGAGTATTATTATTCTCTGTTTTCCATAACACAAACACATAAAAGCATCAGATAATATTGTTGGACAGGGTTTTCAAAATTGATAAAATGTTCTTATTTCTATAGTGCATTATATATGTTATTCCAATGTCGATACAGGTTTTATATTGAAAAATAATCATTGTCATCATGCCCAGTGCAGACAGACAAAACTGCTGCTGTTTCAAAGCAATTCTTTACCAGTTTTCTAAAGTTCACATATTTTAGTCTTCATGTCCGTGGGGTGGAAATAATGAATATCCTGTGTCTGCCTTCCTTCTTGCCCCAAGTTATATGTTGAGGTTTTCTTAAATTTCCAGTTAATGTCAAATGCAACTCTGAAATATCAAGAGCACTGAGAAACAGAACTCTTACAGTGAGGTTTCTTCTATAATTTTACAGCTGCTGCTGAAATACTTTAGTGCTACATGATTCAATATGACAAGTGCTAGGTGGCTGACAGTCTTCCCAGAAACTATATCACACTTCAGCCAGCAATTCTTGAGTATGTGGTAGTAATTTATTGGCATATCTACCTACCTTTTGATCGGTAAGAATTGGATTAGAATACAATAAATTTATTTAGATGGTCATAGCAGTCCATATGAGTCAGTTTTCAGGATTGTATGCTGCCAGAATCTCATTAGAACAGATTGACATTTCAGAGGTGTAGTGTTTTCACCTGGATTTAACACATTCCTCAGCCATGAATCCATCATCAAATGGCATCTGGGCCTTTAACAGATTTACTGGTTTTAGGTTAAGCAATTCCTTAAATGTCATTCTGCTGTGTCTTACCAGTTTTCTCTTTTCAATGAGTGTAAAACCATCAGTGGCTATTAAAAAAAAAAAAAAAAAAAAAAAAAGAAATTTTCATACAGTAGTTCTAGTACTGCAGATCTCCTNTCCTGTGATGCAAACACACAAAATCTTTCAAAATGTCCTTAGCCCCAGGAGCAGCACTACCCCAGCTGTTTTAATCTGGTCTGTTTTTGCCACTCAGCACAGTTCTGTCCTGGTAAAAAAATTTAACCTAGTTTTTCACATCTATGAAATGCATGTTTACAAATTCTTTGTTGGATCATATCTGTGTATGGCCATATATGTATGTATTTATGTGAGTATATATATACACACACACATATATACATATATGCAAAGACACTGCAGGTTTGCCGTGTATTAATGTGTATGTGTATTTAGTTCAAGCACAGTTTACACAGCTTTATAAAGATTTATATATAGCTGATATAAGCTATAATAGCAATTGCAAATAGTAAGAGTGTAGTGTTATCTGTGGCACTTACATTTTCTTTTGGCCACTAATTCACATATGTGCTCCTGCAACTATAATTATAGTAAAGACCATATTTTTTATCTATTTTTTATGAGGTCTGCACAGAATTTTTCTTGAAGTATGTTTGGTCATTAGGGGACTTTTCTGGATTTGGGACATGGACCCTCTGTGTACTCTATCAGTACAACAGTTGCTGTGGATCAATTCATGTATTACTTAGGTGTTGGTTAAACTTCTGTATATATTCATGGAACTTCTTTGACTCTGGCGTCCATATATAGGTCATTTGTTTTAGCATAGATGTCCTAAGAGTTCCTCAAGTACTGATGAGAGCTCATTATTTGCAACAGCCTTGCAGATGAGGGATGTCAAAAATGAAATACAGAAATTTATGCACTCTGGTTATGTAAAAGAACTGAATTTTGTTATATGTTACTATAACTAAAAAAGATTCCGCAGAAGCTTTGTGAACGTGTGCGTGTACATTTTCTAAATTTATATTCTAAAATCAGGTTATCCTTGACCTCATAACCAGTTTGATTTGGAACTTTCATTTTAATTTGGGTCTGCTGTTAATAAAGGACAAAGTGCAATAATAGGTGCTAATTTTTATAAAACAGAACACTAAAATTATTTCCAATACCTTCCTACTGTGAAAAGGGAGAGTGTAACCCAAGTATCATCAAGAAATAGACTCAGTTCGTCCTGTTTCTTGGTCTTGTTTGGAAATTCCATGTAATTTGCAGGTATTGATCAGTCTTCATGTCTCTACATATTCAAAAAATACAGCATTAGTATCTCATTTTAGTAGCTTAGAATTGAAATAATGAAAAGATATGCTTGAAGATCTTTTTGATTTTTTTCTGTACTGAACCAGATACTGGGCCAAGAATAGAATTAAATTTTTGATTCAGTTTGTATGAGATATTATACAGTTTCTTAGTACTTTAAAGTTTTTTCTTGAGAGTGGGGGAGCAGTTAGATTTTCTTGTTTGTTTGCTTGTGTAAATAAACCTGCAAAACCAGAAGTGTCAGGAGTGTTATGCAAACACACATTTATATTAAAAATGTTTATACTTTGTTACAAAGTAGCAGTAATTTGTCTTTGAGCAGTCTGATCTTGCCTGACCCTAAACTGATTGAATATCTGTAAGCATCAAAATTGGCTGCATTTCTATCATTCTTTCACCTCTGTTTGAATTTCCTGTGAGGAATATTTCAAACTCCAATCCTTTGCCCAGTCTGTCAGCCCAAACCAGAATTAACTGTGTAGAGAGTTTTGGAAAGCAGTGAGGGGTTATTACTTGGTGTGCAAACAAATGGCAAAGCTGCTTTACTACTTTTTAGTATCTAGTTAAGCACGTTCAACACATTTGTTTACAGAAGTTTAGTTGCTCAATAAGTTCATGCATTTCCATAACATGTAAAAGAATCTATAGATCTTATTCATTGCATTCAAGACATGTCAGTGCAGTAGAGCTAGCTGGCATAAGAAGAAATTTATTAGCATTTAATTAGAGAATGGTGGAAAGAACAAAATGCCTGTCTGCTAGTTGTAACTGACAACCACCCTTAATTCAGTGTGAAAATATTTATGAAAGGTTATCTTTCAGGTTTGCATTTGAATTTGAGTTTCAGCTTAAGGTCTTCTTTAATAGGGCCATGGGCTTCCTCTGCTTCTACAGATAACATTTTTCCATAAAGACCTTCAAGTGTCCAGTATTCCTGAGCCTTCATTTAGTCTTCTTTCCCTATTTTTTAGCAATGAGCATTTTTTGCCAAAAACTGTTACTGTTTTTTTCTGCTTTAATACAACAATCCAGGTTTTAAAACTCTCATGGTGCCATTACAATCTTTCTTAGTCTTCAGGTATGCCCTTTAGCTTTCTTTGGTCTATCTGTTCTTTGCTTCTGTGTATGAGAGACATGTCATTTTTTCCTTGTACACTCATCCCTTATACTTCCATGACACAGAGTTACAAGTTACCTTCTTCTAGTTGTCACCATGCCTCAGTTTACTGATGCCTTAATTGGCAGGCTCATGCAAGGTCATGTTCATCTTCTCATCTTCTTTTCCCACATGTAATTTCTTGGAGAAGCAGGATCTCAGACTGGTTTCCTGTAAAGTTCTTCCTATAGTCCTATAAAACACGTCTTTCTCTTGCTTGTAGATAAAGGGACATGCTTATAGCTAGCACATATTTAGTAAGCTTGCTGCATTTTGAAGATTAGAATCATTGTTTTATGTGGTTTCCAAAGTTTTCTGTGTGTCTAAAATTTAATGGTCCAGAAATGAAATTTGGAGTATTTTTTGTGGACAGCAAATTAACTGTAAGTTGATTTACTATAAAACGTGAAAATTTATACCAAAAGAAGTGAGATAAACTACGCAGGATTATATTTTTTTAGGAAAATTACACCAGGATTTTGTAAAAGGTGTGTGGATGCATCCTGTTACCTTTGTGAATACAGTCTTTTTCTTTAATTATGGCTCTTTTCCTTCAGGTCTTGTTCCTACTAGTAAATTAGAACTGTCTTCTGTTTTCAGTTAGATTATTATGAAGGTTTGAAATGGTTAGTTATAAGACAGAATTGTGCTCTACTTTGAATCAATGTCATCTTGTCTTTCTAAACTCAATATGTGAATTTTGAACAACAGCCATGTTTACCTCTCTCCTAAGAGAGCCTTGACAATCTGTGGGGCAGAACTTGGTCATATAATGAAGTTATGTGCAGATAGCATTCTTTGTCTTTCTTCTTCTGGTTGGACTTTCACCAGAGTGAGTGGAGCATCCTTAGCATTGTGGTAATTGTGGGCTTTGATAGCCAGTCGTTGGAACAGCACATAGCTACAGAAGCCTGGAGTCCCAAACCAGATCACTCTGAGCTTTTCAGTCTCTAGCATCAGCATCACAGAACAGTTCCCTATGTGTCAGTACATTAATTTCTTTTTTTGGGACTCTCAATACTTTCATAGTTTTATTTCTGTAATGCTCAACACATTGTTTTGATTTTGAGTCAGGTTCATAGTGTGCTGCAAGAATTTGAGGTTTTGCCTAGAGTTCAATTTATGCCAAAGAAACCCCAAACAACAATGCCACCCTGCTGTTTCTGCCAAGAAGTTACTAGTCTCCTGAGAACTGGATACTTTATGGATTGTAACAGTGAAGGACAATTCAGGATGGAGACTTCAGGAGACTTCTAGTCCAACAGTGCCCCTAGCAGGCTCAGCTGTGGATCAAGCCAAATTGCTCAGGGCTTTATCCTGTGGCAGCTGGAAACCCTCTCTCTCCCCAGGACAGGGCTGTCCTTTGTTCCTGCCTCAGTCACCTGAGGGTCCCACTGGCCTCTTCATTCCACCCCCTGTACAGATGGCCTGCCCTCATGCATATGGACCTGTCTGCTACCGCAGTTTGGTGCCCCCTGCAACCCTGACAGGGTGCACTTGGTCACCTTTCCAGGTCATGGATAGGGACATTACACAGGACCAATGGCAGGGCAGCCTCTATGGGATCCCACAGGGCACCATCCTCCAGGGAGGTATGACCCAGGTATGACAGCTCAGGCTGTCCCTTCTGAACCTAATCCATATTCACCACCCTGGTTGGGCATGCACCCCCCCACCCTAATATCCAGCTTGGCTGCAGGGACATTGTGGGAAGGTGCTGGAAGCGTTGCTGAAGTCAGCCTAAGTGATAGATAGCTCCTGCTTTCTCCATGTCTGCAAATTCAGTTATTTTACCACAGAAGGTATCCAGATGATTTGCTCACTTTTTGTCAAACCCCCACAACAATTCCCCATCATCTTTTCCTCCCTCATATTCAGAAATGTGCTTCTGAAGGACCAATTCCATGATTGTCCCAAGAACCAAAGTAAAGCTTGTAGTTATGGGGTTGATCCATCATTTGCTTTCACCTTATGGACAGAGATCTCCCACATTCTCCAAGACTTTTCTTGAAGAATGGCCTTGCAAGAACATCAGCCAGCTTTCTTAGCACAGCTGAGTGCAATCCATAAGCTTATTTAGAGCTCACAGTAATCCTGGACTCATCCTCCTCTGGTCATTCTCCTTGCTCTTGAATCCTATCCTTAAGCACAAGAAAGCTCTTGTTAATGAATACTGAGACAAAAGGCATTTCCTGTTTTAGCCAACCTCATCTGCCCGTGTGAGAACCCTATATGTTTGTGCCATCACAATGAGATCCGTCTTCATCTCATTCTCTTGCCTGTCTACCTGTACTGTAATTTTTTGCTCATCCACTGCTTACTTCAGTCGTGTGACCTTTCCCTCAACATCTTAGTCACTGTGGTTTTGGTTTCCATCCATGTGCAGTTGTGTGCATACCCTGGGGCGGGAGCCTGACATCCTGCATCACCATTCCTGTGGTCTCTTTTACTCTCATTTCCCAACATCCTTTTCTTTCAATTCTAATCATCATTCCTTTACTAGTCTCTGAGTTGTCATCTCTCTTCCCCATTAATTCTGTTTAAAGGACTTCTCAGTGTGATTTGATCTTTCCACAGAAATCACACTTTCCACATTAATAATACGAAGGAGAGATTTGGCTTTTATATTGTTGCTTCCCTCCTACCAGGAGATGTTGTTCTCCACCTGAAGTCTTGCCTATGGCTTTTGAATTCATGATGCCACCCTGTGTACAGCAGTATTATTTAGATTTTAGACCAGATGCACACTCAGTAGAGGAAGGACTGCGAGTAGTTGTTTACAGCTGATAAAGCCTGACAATCACTTCCTGAAAACATTCTGATTTTTTCATTTTTCTGATTATAATCTTGAAACTCTTAACCTATCATTTCTGTTTGAATTTCTAACACATTCTGTAGGTGTTTCTATTTATAATCTCCCATCTGGAAGTTTGTTTTCATAGTTTAACCTTTTTTATTTCTTTACTTTTTTCCTCATGAAATAGAAAATTTATATGCGGAAGTAATATTAGGAAGTGATATGTAGAAAGCTAAGCTCACACGAATAATTTTAAGGCTTTTGTAGTTTAACTTGTGGTCATTGCTATGATATTCTCATTTTTTGCATATATATATATATATTCATGCACAGAGCTTCCTTTCATGCAAAGACGATCTCATGAACAGGCTTAATTAGTTAATTCTGAATTTACAGCCAAGCTAGAAACTAAAGTTTTAATTTTTCAACTATATTTACAGAAATCCAATGCCAAGTATTAGGATTAAAAAATTTTCAATACCTTGGTATGTCAATTTTTTAGCTAAATCTCCTGCCTTACTCAAAGACTGTCACTAGAAATCATTCTAGTCACCTAGCTGTCCCTACAAAGTTAGCAGGTTCTGCATGCTTTTGTTTTAGATCAGCATCTTCAGAACATCTTGAACACTTCAGACTTCAATCAGGTGGCCATTCTCACTAGGATGCTAAAATGATTGTACCTTAACCTGTGGAACCTCAGTGGGTTTTGGCATTAACAAAGTGTTTTTAGTGAAAACTTGATTTGTTTTAAAGGCAATCCCATTTTTTTTTTCTGTTTTTCTTTCTGACATGGACATTACAGTTACAGTAAAGAACCAGAAGGAAAGATTTCGAGTTTCCATTTTAGATTTTACCTGTAACATCTTCAGCTAAGCCAGGAAGATCTTTTAGTGTTAAATCCCTGACAGTGAAGATTATGCTCATAGTGCTGGAATCAACTTCCAGCTGAAGTAATCACACCAACTGATATTGGCAAAGAGCATGCTTTTGTGAGTTCATGCATTTGAACTCAGCCTCCACACTGTCTTACTGACTTGCAGAAATTTTCACCTACATTCACACACTCTCACAGTTACAGACAAGACCTGTCAAAAAGTCATTTGTACCCTGGAAAGTTTAACAGCCATAAGATGAAATAGGAGGGTATGTTCCTGCTCACAAGAAGAGGATAAAGACTCATTGTTGGAAGACTAAGGTGAAGATGTCTGAATTTTGTGCAAGGTTGTTGATTTTTCATTCTAATAAGCTGAAAAAGACCTGCTAAATAATTCTACTATATGGATATATGTGTGTGTATATATATATGCACACACACACACATATATATATATGAAATGTAAACAGTTTGTTAACAGATGAAAAAATAGCTAGAATTATTTCCAGTTTTAATAGTGTGCTGTTTGTCATCAGTGTTTTCATGAAGGGAGTAGCTTATTTCAGACAATAAATTGCTCCCACACTCTAGTATTCCTCCAGGTGTCGTGTACACAAACATGTTTTTATGCCCCCATAGGAATTATGATATATTTCTGTTACTTGGCTGAATGCATAGAGCAGCTCCTTGAATCATGCTCCCTGTGTGAATTATGAATTGAGAACTTCCCTTCTGCTGTACTTTCTGAAAAGGGCAGCCATTCCTTTTGACAATCATTCCTGTGAGCCAGCATAAATCTGCAGAAAGTAATTACAGATAGAATGAAAACAATGGGACTTGATTAAAA
>VWZQ01003820.1:143227-173454 GCA_013397015.1 Myiagra hebetior | reverse complement strand
TTTTTTAATGAGCTTCTCTCTAAATTCTTGTGTAAATTATCCTTGGTTTTTAATGGCAAAAAACAAAATATTGATTGTTGTGCAAGAAGTAAGCTTTATGTCATGGGAAGCAATGTTGTTATTGTAAATAATAGAGACAGGAAAGCTACACGAGTGGGAGGCACCTGAAAAACACAGGTTATGGTCAGGTAGAAAAAACAAGAGTGCTGTTGGACTTACTCTCATACAAATTAAAATTTTTCTAATACCTGCTCTTTTAATTTCACCTCTCTTCCTATCTCAACACCTATCTGGTTGAAATGGGAAACTCTCTTGAATAAAGAGTTTATTACTTAATTTTATCTTGTGACAAATCCTATTTGCTGAACTAGCAAAGAGAACTTATAAAACATACTGTTGCAACAGTTTAATATGCATCATATAATTTCATTAACCTTTTTTTTCTACCAAAGAGCAATTTCTTTGAACTAGCTGTCATACAACAAAATAAAACACTCTGTGAAACTCTATATGATTGAAACCTACAGTTAATGGTGATGATTGAATGTCAAATAGTGCAAGTGAGTACTGAGCCTTTTAGATATTTGTGTTGTCTTTGTCCTGTCCAGTGTTACATATTTATGCTTTGTCTTTAACTCTGGCCATTTTGTCAAGTCTTTGGTGCATAGAAGACTGTGTGTGTCTTCCCACTATCCGTGGTAAAAAGAGGTGATTTCTCTAAAGGCTGATGTAATAATTCCAGCTATTTTAACCATTTACTCCTAAATGTCTCCAAAATTAAACAAAATTATAGGAGTAGTTTACAGAGCATTGTCCATCATGAGGTATTCCCGGCTGTAAGAGAACGTATCTGACAAGTGATGGTGTTACAGGAAGTGAGTTGATGATGAGATTCTGTTGCAAGATATATTCAGAATATTTGTCTGTCCTTAGAGAATACTTAATAGCTGTAATTTTGTCAATGTGTAACGCACACCAAGCAGTGTTTCATCCACCATGCAAGGAAGTGGGATGGATTGGATAAGGGATTTGAGTAGGAGGCTTATATCTATATTAGTTACCGAAATGTTTGGAATAACACGGATAAAAATAAAAACCTAAAGATGATATGTATATATAGTTGACACATTAACAAAACTTTCTTCTGGTTTTCCAGATACATATAAGTTGATTTTGGTAGGGGGCTGTAAACCTGAGTAGCACGTGAGAGGTAGGAAGAGGAATCAAACTAACACCTGCGTAGTCTTTATGGAGGAATGCTGTTGATGGCAAAGAGAACAAGCACTGAAAGGAGAGAGTCAGATGATTTTGATTTCATCAGGTGACACTTTGATGTTTATCCTGTAGTGAAGGTTTTTTGCTTTAATTTCTCGATAGTTTTGGTTTTGCATTTTGTTTGCTACATTTTAATAGTGACCAAATATTGTGACTTTCATTGGCAAATTAGTAAATTTCCAAAGTCATAAAAAATAAATGTTTGGAAGTACTGATTTTACATAAGCTTCTTAGCATCAATTTTGTCTGTAATAGTTCCTATACATTAGATGTAGTGAGCATTCATTCTAATTGAAGGTTATATGATGAAAAATGAAGAGAATGACAGAATTTCATTATTTTATTGCAGACTGCCTCCATATTTTGACTCTGAACAAAAGCATCAATAATTTTTTATGGGCTTTGTGGAAAGGAAATGAGATAATATTTTGGCTTCAAAAATCTGAATATGATTCGTTTTCAAAAATCTCATGCATAATCATTAAAATAGGAACCGTAGTAACTGATGATGATATAAATCTTAAGGATATTTAAAAAGGGAAACGTTAGCATTTTTTCCATTTTAAACCTTAAAATATTGCCTTTGTTGACTTTTGATCACTTCTGATAACTGACATAAAGTGAAAGATTTATATTTTAGAACAGATGACAAAATATGAACCCAAAAGCATATTCAATTTGTGTTGTATAAATGCTAGAAATTATTGAAAATATCATCCAAGATGAGTTGGATGGGTTCTCAGGAGTACATTACCCACTGCCTTCCCCCAGTGCTGCCTTCTGGCAGTACTGACTGTATATGTGTGGTTTCTCACAGATATTTACTTGTGTTTCACAATGACAGAAATACTGGAGGTTCCACAACTCCCATAGACATTGTATTTCAGTGCTAAAGTATACTTAGGATTTTTCCATAGAAATTTGATCTATTTTTCTGCAATTTAAACATTACTTCCAGCTGTGTCAACTTTAATATCTGATTTTGTTATTACCAGTATTTTCTTGTATAAGATCTGAAATGCTAAAGTGCAACTATACACCTACAGTATGCCATTTAACTCCAAATAGGAAGTAGTGAATATTTCAGTGTAACATCTACCCTCACAAGGCTACACTTCCTTTGTGTCACTCTGAAACTCCTCGAAGCTGGGGAGAGTGAAATGAAGTCAGGGGCCTGAAGGTTACAGTGGTCTGGCAAAACTTGCCAACTGTACTAAAAGCAGCAATGTTTTGAAAAGTTTTGCTGCCTATTCCTAAAGCTGACTCTCAAAGGTCTTGTTTGAAGACCTCGGTGTGCAGGAGATATTTTTTAATTAATTTCTTCAATACCAAGTCTCTCAGAAATGCTTTCAGAGAAAGTGTGATATCTGTGTCCAACATGGTTTACTTTTTTATTAGCTAGTTTATTCAGGTTTAAAAAAAAAACTGTCTCTAAGCTTAAGATGTTTTGCAAGCAATACAACACATTTGTTGAATTTAAAAAAAAAAGCCGAACTAAACCAAACCAAAAAAAAAATTGCCTGCCTTAACCTTATGAGAAAAATTTTATATCTTCAAATCGTTAATGCTTGAAAAGAAACATAGATTACAAGGGAATTTTTTGAACTACGACAGATTTAAAATACAGCTATTCCTCTCCTCAGTGCATCTTGGGTAACATCTCTTAGCAATTCTGTAAAAAATCCTCAACTGTGATTTAATCTAAAGAAAAACATGGCCACTACCCTTACAAAATTCAATTGTATAAAGAATTCATTGATTTTATGCTTGAAACCCTACACTAAATTATATATAAAATTAATTAATTGTATTTTCAAGATACAGATCTGAAGGATTGTCATTCTTCTGATGTAGATCATCCTTCTGTAAATCTGAGGGATTCCTTGTTCAGCAGTTTAAGCAGGTTTGGGGTTTTTTTGGGCTTTTTTGTTTCTTTTTTTTTGTTTGGTTTTGGTTTTTTGTTGTGTTTCAACATTTCACTCTGTGGCTTTTAATTTTCTCAGTGTAGGTCAATGTAGATCACATGACTTATTTCTATGTTGCTCAGGTTTACTGTTTGATCTTAGGGCAAAACTGTCTAAGTACATTTCACATGTTTGGCACGTGTCTCAAAATAATCCAATGAAATCTTTAATATTTCCAGGCTGTCCCTGAGTAATATGCTTTAGTGGCTTCTAGTTTTGATAACTGCTTGTTTTGTTATTATATTCTCACTATGATTTTAGGGACAGTTTTTCTCTTCCTTAAAGCAACATCCTAATTAAGACTGCACATGTGCTGTTGCAATAGACAAATTTAGGTAAAATATTCCAGAGTTACCAGAGGGTAACTCCTGCAAGATTTTTTCCTTCAAAAATCTAGGATAATCAGCATTTGGGGTAAAAATTCTGTATTTTCCATGCACAGTCCATGAATGAAATGCATATTTTACTTTATTTTAAACTTTTATTCTGATAGATATTATAAACCACCATCTGAATCTTTAGTGCTGCTAAAGGTTTTGTAGAAAATTGTGGTAGCTCCTCCCTTTATTTATCAGCATTTTCTATTTTTCATCTCTTCTATTCACTATAGTTCTTATCATTAAGATTTTTCCTGTCAACTAAGCTGATATCCTCATAAACCTGCTCTCTAAGACTCCCAAATCTTATCTCTGAGGGATACACAATACTCTTGTATTGTGTATCCCTCAGATTGCCTTTTTTCCCCCATGTGTGCAATCACTGGCACTGAGCATCCTCTCCCATTTCCACACCTGGTTAGTAAGCTTGTCTCATTCCCCAGCATCAGCTTTGTACCACCTAAAGAGCAGCTTGGGGTCAAGGGCAGCTTGTTTTAAGCTGAGACAGTAGTGATATCCTGCAGCTGGGAAAACTGATTAGTTCCTCTGTGTCTCACCTATTAGGCACTCACTCATCTCTGAAGGAACTATTTCTTGCCACAGAGAAATTTAACTTCTTTAGCAGCCTCTTGTGTTGACCTTGTTGAATTCCCTCTGGGGTCTTAATAGAAACAACCCTCTAGTCCTCTCCTACCACTTGAGTTTTACCCTCAGAAATAATGAAGTAATGAGATGGAGACATTATCAACATTTCGCAGTTTGACCCTTGACCTTCTCTAATGGAGGAGATTTTGATGCTCTTACTCCATTTTGCTGCTATGTTTTGGTGAAGAGAGAAATCACAGAATCCCAGAGTGGTTCAGGGTGGAAGGGCCTACAGTGGGTCATCTGATCCTACCTCCCTGCTCAAGCAGGGTCATCCCAGAGTGCATGGCACAGGATTTCACCTAGACAGTTTTTGAGTGTCACATGCACACTGAAGAAATTCTTCCTCATATTCAGGTGGAACTTCCTGAGCATCCATTTCTGCCTGTTTAGATCTGATATTTAAATATCCTTTTAAGGTTAGTTAGAATATAAAACAGGGTTCAGGGTTTAATTCTCTCAGCCTCCAAAGGCTCATACTCATCCTTATTTCCAGTTTGCTATGTCTCCAACCAAAGGTGAAGGGAAACAACTACAATATTTAAAATATTTCTCTTTTGCCTCAGCATAAACAAAATGAAAAAAAACCCCAAAACATTAGAGACATGATGAATTGGATTTTTTGTGGAGTTTTTGTGGGTTTCTAAATTATTTTATTTTGGGTTTGGTTTTTTTTTTCCCCTTCTAATTTTATTTTGTATTAACTCTGGGAAGGATTCAAGGGAAAAAAAAGGCAAGATCAATAAATAGTTACAATTACCTAGGAAAAGAAAGCCTGAAAAAAAAAATACTGCTGTGAGTTTAAATAAATTTTCCATTTTGTTTGGAAATGATCTGTTAGGGAGATAATAGAGAATTGATGCAAATCTCATGCCAAAACTACAGCTTTGGTGAATGTGCAACCCAACTTCTTCTCTAGGAAAGCAACAGTGTTTAGTGGAGACAGTACCAGACCCTGGAGAGCTGACAGATCACTGATGCCTTCCAAGACTGCTTCTGCAAGTTGCATAAATTCCTTATGTTACATATGCACTCTGCAGTTCACCTATTAGTCCATTTACTTTATCCATTATAAACCATATAGTATAGTATAAAATGGTTGAACTAACTCACATATTTGTATACTACATAACAAACTGGTTGAAAGAAAGTGTGATAAAACATTCTATTTTATCATGGTTTGCCTTTACTTGTGATATCTGATCTTTCCTGTAACTGCTGTATATTTATATTATATACTAAGAATATTTTAAACAATGTTTTTGTTTCTTTTTTATATTATGTTTTTCAGTTTACAGAATAACTTGTCAGATAACAATGTGCTTTATATAGACTTGCAGGGTCATCTTTTTCAGGTATCGGTAAAGGTCTTGGAGAAGTAATTTCTACATGACAGGAAGAAGAATAATTTTTTTATTTTGGTTGGTTTTTCTGAAAAGCTTCTGTGGGACACATTGATCAAAAGTATTTCTGGCATTTTTCCCATTAATTTTGAAATAGCACAGTCATTACTAGTCATTGGTATCAGTGTAGTTCTGGCTTATCAAACAGTCTGTGGTTCTTTCAGGCATATTCTGGTCCTGACAGGTATGTGATTTAGAACTTAACTCCTCAACCTTCAGTGTGAAAGACAGGTGTTTCTTCATCTGTCATGTTAACATAAATGGAAAGTTCAGATTTGATTCAATATGGCAAGACATTCTAAAAACCTCCTTTCTTACTGTAGAGTTGGAGACACGGATGGAGAAATCTCTGGAGGTGCCAAATTCCAACACCAACAGAGACAAACAGTTAGTCCTGCCATTGAAGCAATTTTTTTTCTTTGTCTCCATACAGGTTTAATGCTTTGTCAGTTTCAACTTCAGATCCTCCAGTAAATGTCTCTCTGTCCTACCACAGGAAACACAGTTGCCTGCTCCTCTTGAGTGCCAGTGACTGCACACTTTTTTTTGGTGTCATTGGTTATTAGAAGCTGTCAATTGTCTCTAACCCTATTTACTTCAGCAGACCCATTTAGGGCTCTGACAATCTTTTCTATTCCTTTTTGGACAGGAGCTAAATATCATTCCAAGATGTCTCAAGGCATTTTCACTGAAAGCATCACTATTTCAGAAAGCTCTGTACAACTCATGACTAAATAATTTTTCTTCCTTTTTTTTTTTTCTAGTAAGTGAACAGTGGAGCTGCAAAACTTGGCAGAAAACTCTTTTCTCTTTCCTGCTTGTATCTATGGAACCTGGTTTGCAAGGTAAATGTTCCATTTTAATTGACTGTAATTGTATACTATTAAAATTTCAAATGTCTAAAATGACCTTATCGTACCTCTAGGTTTTAATCTACACTTTTAGCAGAGAATTGTATTAGATTACTCTTACAACTTAAAATAAATGTAATTAGTTCCTTTGGAGTTATTAACAAATAAACCTCACTCTCAGAAAGAAAGGAAAATATAGTAAGATATACGTTATGTGTGAGTTTCTGGGTTATTTCTATTATATTTCTATCATTCTGAGTGAAAGAACAATTCAGATGAATGTGAATGTATTTATTATGTATATATATATTATCTGTATTCTGTGTTTATTGGGAATGCTGTGTTTATTGGTGATTTTATTAGAATGAAGACTGAAGGTGATTCTTGAAACCCCTGGCCTATGTTTGCAATCTTTATTGCTCTGTAGTTTTTGAAATAAGAGATTCTTGTTCCTGCTCATAAACATAGCTTTTAATAGTGATATCTGAAAGGTAGTCATGTTATATATTGGGAAAATCTAGTTTTCTAGAGTTCAGAAATACCTCAGGTAAGCTTTCTTTTTTTGAGAATTAATCAGGTTACTATGATTTTATTTTAATTAATTACTGTAGAAGTTTGATGATTCTACCAGAAAAATTATGTTAACAAGAAAATATTACCCTGAATACCATCCTCAGCTTTTTTAAGGGTCTAGGTTTAATATTACATTTCCTTTGACAATTTTCTTGTCCCATCCCTGAATTTTATCTTTGAAGTTGTCTTAATTGTCCGTAGGAAAGAACCTTCCTCTCTAGTCCTTTTGCCATTGACACTGCCATTTTTGCTCTTTTAGACATGGTAAAACAAAGTTTTCAAAATACGTCCTCTCATATGTTGTACAGAATTGAACATTAAGCTCTGCAAAAGCTGCTCCGAATTTATGCTGGGGAAAAGAATTACCCCCTCTTGACAGAAGTGCCGCTAAGGGCTGTATGTTCAAGGTGGAAAATTGGACCTTTTGAAAAATAAAATCCGCAACTTTCCCAGCACCTGGAATGGGGGAGTGAATATTCTGCTCTTCAGCATTTGGTTAACAAGCTGATCCCCAAGGCTGTGAATTTTAATGTATTGTATTTTATAAGAAGGGAGAGGAAAAAAGTGACTCAGCCTTTACTTGAGTGAAACCCTGCTATGAGATGGTAGGTGGTGATTGTAAAAAGAAAAGTAGCAGCCTTTCTTTCAGGGCTCCTGCTGAGGATGGAAGACATTTGTCAATTTAAAAAAAAAAAAGAAAAAGAAAAAGGTAGCTGGCTAGTTTTATCACTTTTTTTTTTTAACTACTAGAAATGGCAGAAAACTTCCACTTTTGAGGAAGAGCCCAAACACAATGATTTTTCATGCAGATAGTAAGGCATTGTACAATCAGATTTTCCAGAAAGGAGTGGGTGGTGTTACATTTCAAAGTGGTGCTGGTGCAACTCCCAGATGTCATGTTGTGTTACATAGGTTTCTTCTATCTTGAGTTTGCAAAGACAGCAGAACTTGGGAAAACACTAACAGTCAGAAGTCCAATGGCTAAAGCCGTAATTTTACAAGGCTTTTACCATAATTTTCATGATTATGTTGTATTGTGTTTAATGGGAAGTTAAGAATGCATTTAAACACTTGCAGAACTGGGTTACATTTGGCTGAATGATAGCTAAACAACTGAGAGTGAAAACGATGAGTGAAATTTCCAAAGCATCTATAGGTGACCCAGCAGCAGGCTTAAGGTGGTCTTTCTGCATCTTAAGCAGAAGTACTTATGGTAATTTTGTATCTTATGTACAATAGAAATCACAAAAAATAATACAATGTTTTAAAAAATAATTGACAAAGAGCATTGAATTTTCTTCCAAAATACTATTATGACCTTCTATCCACAATAATCACTTCTGACTTACTGGCCTTCCTTTGACTGTATGTGTAATTAAATCTGAAGGTGCCATTGTTTCTCATGACTTATGTGCAATTTTTGGTATTGGCATTTCAATAGCAAAACACCAATATTCAATTTGGAGTTAGCAATAAGTCACTGCCAGTGAGAACAGACTAATCTATCTTTATGATGATGAGCTTGTATGGGGTAATGAGATGTTTTTAATCAAACAAAAGGGTAAGTTCAGAGTTGTAATTTGAAATTCTATTTTTAAAAAAGTTTTGGGGAATTATTGGAAGTAAATTGTCTTTCATTATGTCTTTTGTTTTCATCCTTCTGAAAAGATTCATTACTGCCTATTCAACTTGTTTTCCTAACATTCTTGTGGTGAATTTGGGATGTGCAGTGCATAACATCTGTGAATTTCCATAAGATGAGGATGTGAAAGTTTTCTCTATACTTTTCATTTGATGTTAAAATCCTCTCTGAGTAGGTTTTAGGCATCTCAAGAATGTTTCTGTCTTTACTGATCCAGATTATACTAAGTGCTGCTGTAGAGCATTACATCCAAGAGGTGTAATGGCTCTTTCTATTTCAGAAAAAAGGAAAAGAATAAGAGATTATTTCATTTGTCCATGTCAATACACATGTATTTCTTCTCAAAAGAGGAAAGATCACACTATTTGATAAACTGAATTTTTTCCTGTGAGTAAATAGTATACATTTTTGTGCTTGGGACATTTCAAATAAAGTCAAATTAGGTGAAAGGTGGTGGTTATCTAACCATGGCTGTTGCTGATGGTGTGTTTTTGCTGGCTGATTAACTTAGTTTCCTTCCCTAGGTGGCCAACACTAGTGTAAGAACTGATTTTTCCTCCCAGCCCTCGATTTCATCCTACCAGGGTGACAGATAATTTTTATATTACCCAACGTAGCCAAATTTTGCATGACTGCAGTACTTGTCTAGAAATAATTTACTATAATTTCCAAAGTCTTCTATATTGATTCATATTTCTAATACTTAAACTTCTCTATTTCTTGAGTAAATGCCCTGAATCTGGGCCTGCATATTGAGGAAAAATGGGTCTCTTGAACACTCCTAGAGGTGAACACAAAAAATTCTGAATGACTGTATTTTTTCTCCTGCTCTTTTATCTACAAAGCTGGATTATTAAAAGTACTTATGGAAGGATTGGGTAATAAAATTAGTTAAGGTTTCTCTTAGTTCTCAGTGTTACCAGATCCACATGCCTGAAAATAAACAAAGGCTATCATAACACTTTGCTTTTGAGACCAGAAGCTGCTATTCTTCATAATGGAAAGAAAAATTTCAATAGTTGTGCTGAAATTACTAGAAATACATACGTGTTATTATGTGAATAAAAAGAGTAAATCCCCTCAGGTTTAAAACACTCAGTTTAATCCACATGCGTGAATAATCTCTGACAATTCAATGTAGTACATTCAAAACTAATAGGTGACTTCAGACAGTCAGATTATACAGCCAGAAGAGGTCTGATATTCAATAAATTCTGACCATTTCTTTTATGGAATTCAGCCTTCTTCTAAATTCAAAATGCACACCCAAAAAGTCACTTAGAGACATCTTTGCTTACCCTGGAGCTGCAAGACCTGCTGATTCTTGAAACCATCAGAATAAATTAGAATGACGCATTTCAGTTTTTTGTGGTGTTACCTTGTGCTATTATGTATGCAGTCATCTGAATATTTTCTCTGAGTTGTAAATGGAGTTATACTCTAAGTAACGGTTGGACTTATAAATTGTTAGGATTTATTTGGGAGTGGTTAAATTTACTGGATATGAGTCTTGATTTTCCAGATAAAATTCAGATATATGCATTGGAGTATGGACTTTAGGCATCCACATTCCTGTGTAATCAACAGATGTCTAAAACTGATATACAGCAAGCAAGGCGTTTCTTTGGAGAGACACTGGCTCATCCAGTGAAGACATTCCATTTTCTGCCCTGGTCTCTCCAAATATCAAGTGGTGTCTACATTTGAAGGGTAGTAGAATTGTTGTTTGGAAAATAGAAACTTAACCTCAGTAACCTTTGTTTTAGAAAAGTGAGAATGTCAAGCAGAACTGAACAAAAATCTTAGAGAAGCAATCTGCTGGAAAAAGTTACAATCCACAAATAAAAAGCTGTTTTCTTTATGCCTGGAAATGTAGCAAAGCTTTGTTGTGCGACTACTCTGAAGACACTTCCTATGTTTTGCAGAAGATAAGGACAACTTAAGAATAGCTAGAAGATCTACTGTCACCTTTTAGTAGCAATGTCAATATGCTTCCATTTTCTGCCTTAAGCAGTGCACCATTTTAGATTGTGTATCTTGCTTGAAACAGTTAATTCAGTCCTTCCTGACTTTCCTTCATGCCTCACTCACAATCCTACTGTGCATGCTTAAATCTTTGTGGTTTGCATTTTCATCCTTGCAGCCCAATCTTTGGCATAGAATTTTGAAATGAGAGTTCATCATAGTAAACTACTATGTTGCATTTCATTAATCTGAAAGTATAGGAGCAGGAAAAAAAGCAATAGCCTTGTATACTATTACTGTCATGCAAGGGTGACGCCAGAGCTAAAGTAAAAGGTAAAATGAGATTTTTGCAAGATAATATATGCAGCTCTCCAAAACTGAACTGAATGAGTTGGTTCATTTTGATGTTGGAAGAAGAATTTGCCTGCCCAAAAGTGATCTTCAGTTCTTGACTGGCAAAAGCCAAACCAAACCAAACCATAACCTCAATAATCTTTAATGTCCCTTCCAACCTAGGCCATTCTATGATTCNAAAAAAACAAAAAAAAAAAAAACAAAAAAAAAAAACTTATACAACAGCAGCCTGCTGATATACAGATTTTTAATAACTATACAGCCGATCACAGTTTGACACCTTATATTCTTTTACATAATCTCTATTTTTAATGTAGCTGTGATTTCTGGTATATTTTTTTCAGTACCTCTAGGGATTGTATAGAAGCTTTTTGCATGAACATTAAGTCTCAATATTGAAAAACAAATTTCAGAGCTCTATTTCATCATTGTTTACTGCATCACTATGAATTAAATCATCCTTAAACTAGAAAATCATTCTCAGACTCAGTACACCTTTAAGGTGCCTTCTGCCTTACACTGCCTTCTGCCTCATTTTACTCATGTGCAGAGGATGTTTTACCAGACAGGGGATGTTTAATAAGGTGACACCTGAGGCCTGAAAGTCCAAGAACTACAGGATGCTGAAAAGCTACAGTCAAGTGAGAGATGGTAAGGAGCTCTGCTAGGTCCCTAGGAAAGCCTTGCCTCAAATCTAATCAAAAGCCCTTGAATGTGCAAGGAAGAACAGGTGACCCAGTTGTGTGAATGAGAACTTTATAGGTCAATGAGAACTGTTGTAGGTCAATAGAACCCTTTCAAGTAATGCAATGTGACATGTCTTGAGAAAACACTCAAGGAAACGGGCCACACAGCACAGTTCTTGGCCTCTCTGGAACATGAAAGAGGAGTTAAGGGTATTCAAAATGTAGAAAACAGTATTTTCTGCAGTAGGCCTTTGGAAGTGTTGTCAATATTATTAGAACAGAAAATTCTAATGTCATCACATTCTTAAACTTATGCTTTAAAGCGTGAAGGATGAGGAGTGAGTAAAAAATATATCAGCTCAGTAAAATATAAGAATTTTAATGAAAATATGGAGCTAAGAAGCATCATCTTCTTTTCTTTATATATAAATAGAAAACTAACTAAAAGAGTATCTTCAAATTTCTGACAGGATCATCAAGATTTTTTCAAGATTACTCTTGCATTTGTTAATTTGCTTAGGTAGAATTCCTGTGCTGAATCTGGTGTTCTGTCTCTGGAGCATACTGACACTGCTGGAAGGCCATTATTTGAACTCAGTCTAGTCACTATGCAGAAGAAATCTATGCCAAATTCTTTTTTTTTTTTTCACACGTAAAGCTATTTCTTCGTGTGCAAATGTGAGTATACATTTGAAATCTGTGTGTAATCCTTTCTCTACAAAATTTGGCGGTCTAATGGGGAAAAACAATTTGGAAACAATTGCACAAAATCAGAACAGTTTTAACTTAAATATTCCAAGAAAAGGAGAGATCTCATGCCATTTATTTAAATGTATTCACTCTCTAAAAATTGTCATATACATTAAGCAGAAAGCAGTCACCCTTCCATTTTCTTGATGTCTCATTAGACCAGAAGATCAGTGCCTCAGCTGGACATAAATGTTCCTTCGGAAGATGGAGTGAATTGGGAAAGGGGAGTAAACCAAGAACTGTGTTATTTTAGTTTTCCTTTGGATGCTGGGGGTTTGGAATGGGATGAACTTTAAGGACCCTTCCATCTGAAGTCTTTCTATGTTTCTGTGATTACAACAACAGTGATGCCTTTCAGAATCAAAGACTCATCCTTATGGGACAAAGCAGGCTATTTCTGCAGTATTCATGCGTATGTAAAAATTTGCCATTTTCATTAAGGTCAAACTTGACATGAAAATTAGTCATATCCTAAGCTAATCTAAATCATGTTATCTCTGAAGTTATAATTTACAAGAAATTGTGATAATCTTTAGACCTGTTTTGGAAATTCTGCTCACTCTATATGGAAGCTTAAAGAAGAAACATTTTGAAATATTTTTCATGAAAAAGTTTATAGAAGTTGCCTCATTTATTCATTTGAATGTTTTCAAAAGGAAGATGTTTATGATTTTTTTGTTCCTATAACATAGTCTTTAATTTTGTTCTACCTAAAAAACAATATCAGATATCAAAATTCAGGAGAAGCTTATTGCATGCAGTAGCATCCTTCACATGGTATCCAGGAACCAAAAATACATCTATTAATTTCCGTCACGAAATATTAGGATCGCCTATACTGTGCTATCAAATCAGTAATTATTTAACAAATGTTATGAAGAGGGAGGAAAAAAAAGTGACAGCTATATTATCCCTACTTTAAAAATCAGTATTTGCAATACAGAAAGCTAACAACTACTTAAACCTTATAAAAAGTGAAAAAACCAACCCATACCAAAACAAAAAACCAAAACCCGCAAAAAACCAAACAAAAAAAAACCCCAAACCAAATAAAACCCCACCAAAACCAAAACCAAACTAACTAAATGCACCAAACCCATTCATTTTCATGCAAAAATCCTGGTAGACCAACAGTGGTATATTGTGAAGGAAATTGAGAACACACAGTTTAAAATTATGTAAACATCTTATGCCTGTGTGTTTCCTTACAGCTCACAGCATACTTTCCAAATATTTGGTGCTATGTTTTTATTATTATGGTGTTTGCACTGAATGTTTTCTTTCAGAATCATAAGTTAAGGCAAGTCAGATGACTCAATCCTGTCACCATCAGACTTCCTGGGTAGTACTGACATACTGAGCCAATGAAGTTACTGGTAAGGTCAGGTGCTCATAAAAGTGTGCTTATCTTATCCTCTGCCTAATGTTTTTGTGCTTCCTTTGTCCCCTTTAGTTTGAAAACCGCTCTTATTTTCAGGAAGGATTTTTTTTTTAAGGATGGACTTTCCTCATTGCAACTTAAAGTGTCACAACAGATCACATCCAGATTTGTGCTATTTACAGTGTCCCACTTTCCCTTTTGGCTTTTACTTGAGCCACCCCTTAATGGAAAGTAGCTCTTCATAACTGTATGGACAACTGAGTCCTTGTTGAGTAGGGCTGCTTTTAATAAAAACAGAATGGTGGCATTTATAACTTTAATCAATAAATTTTCAAGGAATCTGTGGTGTTTGAAATAGAACTGGACCTGGAATATATACTATAATCAGAAGATCATCATAGAATTATAGAATGGTTTTGGTTGGATAGGACTTTAAAGACCCTCTAGTTCCAAACCCTCAGCCATGAGCAGTGATACCACTTACTAGATCAGGTTGTTCAAAACCCCATCCACCCTGACCTTGAACAATTCCATTAATGAGGCATCCACAACTTCTCAAGGCAACCTTTTCCACTGTTTTACCACCCTTACAGTAAAGGATTTTTTCCTAAAATCAAATCCAAACCTTCCTTCTTTCAGGTTGAAGACATTACCCCTTGTCCTATCACTATGTGCCCTTGTAAAAAATCATGCATTTGTGCAATGTAAAGGTAACATGATGCACAACTGGAAAAAAAAGAAATAAAATCAAATAATTAAAACCCTGGAAGGTAGTGAAATCATACCTTTTACACTTGGATAATCCTGGGGGAAAAAAATACTTTTAACACATCTATATGCAGGGACTATGAAAGCTGCATAGCATCCTAAAATTGTGTCAGTGAAGGTGAAAGTGATCAGAATTTTGAAAGTGGGGATAATAGAAAGGATGTAGAGGAAATGTGGAATTAAGTTTTGTATAAAAGAAATGCCAGTGGGGTTCCAGTGAGAGCCAATTTTGGCAAAATTGACCAAGATGACAGGTTGATGAACCTGAAGAGAAAAGTAAATCTCTCAGAGGAAAAAAATGCTTTTGAACTTTGAGTGGAAGCCATTCTGATTAATGCACCTGATCCATTTGCATTAGGATTCTGATTCTAACTATGCAAAATTCCTTCACATTATTTAAACTGTACAGCTGTGAAGGCTACTCCATACTCTTGGTGTGAAGAGCTTACACTTTTTAAGATGCAAATTATGTAATGTTATAATATTCTAGCTTCATTTAACCGTATTATAAAGCTGCTCAGCTCTGCTGAGCATTTTTATGGGAATTCATTTTACGAAGATGATATGCAATGTGCAGAAACCAAATAAAATAGTTACTGTTGCTGTTGTTAGCAAAATGTATATTTTGTGTGTAGCAGCAGGTAGATGGATAATGGTTACCAGAACTGCATCCTGTGGAGAAAGACACATTTTCTGGGTCACTAAATAGGCAGATCACTCAGTTTAAGTACAATAGTAATTGAAGGGTAGAAGATTTAAGGTGGCAGTGGATTGGGGATTCTAAATAAATTTAGTTCACTAAATAAAACACAGTTTTTGGTAGTCAGAAAATGTTTTTCTTCCTTTATGAACTGACCAGGTTCTGGGATGTTCCCCTGCTGTTTGAATTCCAGTTTTTGCCTTACATTAATTTTTCCCTCAGTGAACAGACAATTTCAGATGGCAGTCTGTATGTCTGTCAGATAGAGGGATGCTGTGAAGGCTGTCACATTCTGTCTTTCATTTCTTTCCCTTCAGTTACATAAATAACAAGAATTTCAACGCTGTCACTCCAGGATTATGTGAACCCATGAACATAACTCATATTTCTTTGAGAGTGAGTGAGACCAGTATTGGGCACTGCAAGCTCTAAGGCATTGGATTTTTCTGTCTTCAGCAATAAATGGGCTAGCTTAATATCAAAGCTGTTGTGAATAAAGTTGAAGTCCCCTGGAGGACTCTGTGAAAGAGCTGTGTCTGTCCTGTTGGTGTCTGGAGGGATGTCATTGCCTTGCACTTGTGCTCCTGTCCATCTCCCCTTGGAGATACACATAGAAGGATGGGTTTGCACCTGTAAGCAAATGAGTGACAGCCAAATGTGAGCACCGGTTCCAAAAAGCTGCTGCCTGTAGAGACTGGTGTGAGTCTTGCCTAAAGACTGAAAAGGAAAATCATAAGTGCAGTTTCACTGATCAGAGGAAGAATTTTTCCTTTTCAACCAGATGACGGTTTTGTTTCCAGAACGCTGTCTTTTTTTGGAGGCTGCTGCATAAAGGAAAAAGCTAAATACCTCAGAGGAAAACCCACATACATATTTTAGCTGACATTAGTATAAGTTCTCTCTTTACTACAATGCCTAGTGTCCTCCTTTATTAAAGTACCCATACTTATCTTACCACATCTTCTAATGTTATATTTCTGGTTAAAATGCTGGGATTTTTATCTCCACTCTCAAATTAGCATTGTGATATTTTCAGTGTACTCAATACGAAAAAAATACTGGAATAAGAAGGAAAATTTTGCGATTTCTGAAATATGTATTTAGCAGAACAATGAATTTTGAATTTATACCTGCTGGAAAGTATGTGGATAATTTTGCCTTTGAAGACACTCACTTGCTGAGGTCTTTCAAAGTAAGCACTTTGCTTATATTCAAAGTAATTTTGAATATGTTTTAGTTTTTTAAATAATTTATCCTTCCTTTTGAGATGGTTCTCAGATCTCAAGTGCATACAAAAATAAGGTAAAAAAACCACAACACAAAATTACCTGGGTAGTTTTGTTTGGTAAAATGCTTCTGGTTATATGATTGCATCCCATGAATATGAGATTTATTTTCAGTTGAAATCAAGACTCTGAAAGGTAAAGGCTTTACATTTTTATAGCCTTTGAAGGATATAGAGGACTAGGCAAGTGTAGGGCTTTTATGAGTCTTCTAACTCTGCCTTATTTGGTGATGGGAAACACCATTGAGGATATAGTGTCCTTCAGAGTTTTAGTCCTTATACTCCTGTATAAACTATAATTGCTGCATATATGAAAAGTGATAAAAATATTATTATGTTTTGAAATTACAATCCTCAGAGGGAAAACACCCCACCCCTTGTTTTGTGTATTTTCCAACTATTCCTCTATCCCTGACACACACTTTTTAAAGAGTATTTACTGCAATAGAACCTTCTGGCATTTATTTACCTGAATGGTCAACAAAAGCATTTGAAAGAGACCTTTCAAAAATGCAAGAAAATCTGAAAGTATTTTGAGGGAAGCCTTTAGTTAGGTTTTCTTCACTGACATTTCTGGCTAACTAGGGAGCCTCTGTTGAACTCCATAGGCAGTTCTGGAAGTGGTACAAAGGACGTACTGTTCTCTTTGAAGTGATTTTGCTTCCCTTCTTCTCCCAGTTAATAATAATGGATGATGTTTCTTCTTTGGTCTTCATCCTTCATTAATGCATTATTTTGTTCAAATATTCAGGAATGCCATAGCAGCATTGCCACACCTGTAGTTTAAATAGTTACCACTATAGATTATGCGATACCTTTTTTTTATGTTCTGGAATCTCACAAAATCTGCAGACAGGACCAATTATGTAGATAGACCTTAAACACTGTTTCGGGGTTTTTCCTTTTCTTCTTTTTTTTTTTTTTTTTTCCACTTGTCTTAATTGCTGTGCGGACAGACAGAGCATAAGTAAGGCAGAGATTGATGAACTTTGAACTTTAAAATACCAATTTTGGAGCAAAAGTCTCTTTTTTGACAATATGAATTTATTCTTTCCTGACTAGTATTAGCTAAATTAATTATACAATAACTGCCCCACCATAAAACCATCCTGATGTCACATTAATTCTTTTTAAGACAGCTCGAAAGTAAAAGTTAACAATAAATGTCTCCAAGTGAAAGCTTTTAAAATGTTCTGACAGAAAGAATTGTTCAAGTACTTGGTTTAAGCCAAACTAAATAGATCAGTTAAAAAATTAATCTCTAAAAAATGCTTTGTTTTGAGGCATATTTAAACAGCAAGATCCTGTAAATACAGAAAACAAAATGTATAGTTGAAAAGAAGACTCATATTACTATTTTTTTTACATTATTTAATTTGTACCTGATGGAACCATCTGGCAAACCAAAAATGAGTTCATAAAACATCTGTATCACAGAAATTTTTTAAATTAGAAATAGGACCAAAATTCCCAAGTACTGTTCCTTTGTGTGAGCAAACTTTTTCACTGTCAGATGCTCCTGTTTGTTTGTTTTGGTGGGGGTTTTTTTTGTTTTGTTGGGGTTTTTTTGTTTTGTTTTGGTTTGGTTTGGTTTTTTTTGGTGGTTTTTTTTTTTTGGGTTTTTTTGTTTTTTTTTTGTTTGGTTTTGTTTTTTTTTGGTGTTTTTTTTTTTGGTTTTTTTTTTTTTTTTTGGTAATTGCCAGTTATTAGTTAGCCTGGATAAAAACACTTCTTAGTTCCTATCAGAGTCTTGCAAAGGGACAATCATTGCGTTCCCTTTCTTAGGTTCTGTTTATCGCTGTTAATCTGTGTTTAAAATAGTAAGAAAAAATAATAACTATGTTACTTAGAAATCGAGGTATACATCAAATCCTGGCTACATATTTTAGAAAGGAAGTAGTTACTATAAATTGATCGGATATACTGGGCTTCCATATGAAGACTGCATCTCTTTCACTTGACAAAAAGATACTTGAGGGAATGTGGGAGACTTTGATTTGTAAAAATAGTGTCAATAGGAATAAATAAGCACTTCCTCTCAGAAAAATAGAGACAACCAAAGAAATGTCCTGGAAGAAATATCCTGGGAGCTCAAAAGGGAATATTTTCACAGAAGGGAAAATTTATGGAACTGATTATCCCTGGAGTTTATTAAGTACAATTTGTATCTAGGTTGAAGACCATATCAGGAAAGTGAAATGGAGCAGGATCTTTTCTTCAACAACGAGTGTACAGTCTCTCAGGCAAGGAGGTCTGAACAAGTGGGTTGGCAATATTGAAATATTTAGCTGCTTCAGCAGCCTTATAGGGTGCGCAGTACCTCTGTTCAAAAACTGAGCAGTTCAATAAACAGGAGCGCCTTATGAGAGCCAGGGCAGAGGTGTAGAAGGGTGTTTTGGCCTGAGGAGTTCATGTCTGTGCATGCAAGCACAAGTGATTTCTTTGAAGCACTGTTGTGCAATTCCAGTAACTCTGTATGGCAGTCAAGGTGGCTGCTTCCCTAAGGGGGTCAGAGGAGGGAGGATTTCAGCCATTTTCTGTCACTTTGCAAAGCATCATTTTAGATTGTCTTGCTAATAAATGAAGTGTAGCTTAGGGCACAGAGACTTACCTTTCAGATACAATTTCAGTCTGAAAACTTTGGGGATCTGATTTTACTTGTATATTCAGGTTTGTAATGTGATTATCTGTATTTAGTGATGTTTGGCCATGAAATAGCTCTGGTTGTTACTAACAGGTTGGTACAATTGACTTTTACATTCAGGACTTTTTTCCTTTTTCCTTTCTAATAAGAAGAAATTTACTAGATCATAACAGTTAAGACAGAAAGGAATTTTAAATTTTAATTTTTTCTTTTAATGAGATGTAATGAAACAAGTTTTCTGAGATTACTTATTAGACTGCTGAAAAAAGTACTCAGAAACTTTAATCCAGCTCTCTGTTTATATAGCTGAATGAGGTAATCTTCTTCTGGGAAGATACCTTCTACACAGAAAGCTGAACCAAAGACTGTTTTGTTTTGGAAGGGATCCAATTTGCAAGATCATATAGACCACCCCATCTGCCACGATCAGGGACATCTTTCGGTAGATCAAAGGCCCACAACCTGTGCCAATGTTTACCACTCTCATGTAAAAAATATCTTCCTTATACTAAATCTGCTCAAATACACTAAAATCTCTTATAATTTAAAACTCTTGCCTCTTTTCCTGTCCCTAAGAAACTAAGAAAAAATGTCTCTGTCTTTCATAGAAACTCATTTTTAAATATGGAAGGCTGCAATGAGGCCTCCTGGAGTGTTCTTTTCTCTAGGCCAAACAAACAGTTTTCTCAATCTTCCTTCATAAGGAAGAAGGTTCAGCCTTCTGGTTATTCACGGATCATGGAGGATCATTTACATGGTCCTCCTCTGGACTCGCTCCCACAGGTCCCTGTCCTTCCTGTGCTGGGAGCCCAGAGCTGGATGCAGAGTTCCAGGTGGGGTCTCAGCAGAGCAGAGCAGAGGGGCAGAATCCCCTCCCTCCCCTGCTGCCCACGCTGCTCTGGATGCAGCCCAGGACACGTTTGGCTCTCTGGGCTGGGAGTGCCCATGGCTGGGTCATGTCCAGGTTTTCACCCACCAGCACCCCCAAGTCTTTCTTGGCAGGGGCCCTCCCAGTCCCTTCATCTGCCAGCACGTACTGATACTGGGGGTTACCCTCACCCAGGTGTAGGACTTTGCATTTGCCCTCGTTGAACTTCAGGAGATTTACACAGGCTCCTATAAAACCTGCCAGGGTCCCTCTGGGTGGCATCCCTTTGCTACATCAAATCCNTCGTTGAACTTCAGGAGATTTACACAGGCTCCTATAAAACCTGCCAGGGTCCCTCTGGGTGGCATCCCTTTGCTACATCAAATCCAGTTTGTGTAACCTACAAACTGGCTGAGGGTGTACTTGATCCCACTGCGTCATTGAGGAAGATGTTAATGGCATAGTTGACAGTGTAGACCCTTGAGGGGCGTTACTCATCACTTGTTTCCAATTGGACTTTGAGACACTGACTATAAAAATTTTTGGGTATGACCATCCACACAATTCCAATTAACCATCCATCCATCCATCCATCTGTCCATCCAACCAACCCATATCTGTCCCATTTAGTGTCAGGAATGTTCTGGAGGACTGTATTAAAGGCCTTATAGGTAAATGACACCTGTAGTTCTTTTCTTGTCCACTGTTGAGTCATTCCATCCCAGAAAGCCACTGGATGGATTATCAAGGCATGATTTGGTCTGTGAAGTCACACTGGTTATGTCACCTCCCAGTATCCCATATGCTTCAACATAGCTTCCAGGAGAATCTGAACCATACAAGGCACAGAGAGAAGGCTGACTTGTCAGTCATTCCCAGTATTCTTGTTTTTATCCTCTTATTAATTATTTATTATTATGTCAGAATTCATTTTACGTTTACTTCTTTTATGAGAGAGGTTTTTTTCCCATTCTTTATTCAGAAATTTAAATGCAATTTGCATAATAAGGGAATAGAAAATTATATGGCTCGTCTTAAGTTATTCTGAAATTACTTAGGTCTAAGCTTGCTTCCCATTATTTTGTGCAACTGAATATGAAAAATGCTAAGGAAAACCCTTGACTGAGGTCAGAATTTTGAGACAAGAATATTGCAGTTACAAAATACATATCTAGCAAACTCCTATAACACATGCAGTAACGGCTGCATAACATACGTTACCAATGATTTAAGACAATATCTCATTGATGGTGTTCTTTCCTATGAAGCTGCTCCATGGATCTTGATTCTCTTGTCGTGTTCTTCAGTTACAGAAGAAAACACCTGTAGGCATTAGCTCCCCTGAATAAAGCGTAGTGTAGTATGTCTTCACCTATGCTATGCAGGCACAGCTGTCCTAAGCTGCCAGTGTCACATAACACAATGCTTGCTTTAGGCCAGTGAGTATTTCCTTCAAAAATGTACTCCTGTAGGGACAGAATTTTAGTTGTTGATAGCTGCTCTGTCATCTTGCAAACACAGTGGGTGTATAAAATCTTAAGGTTGTAAGTTACTGCTTTTTTAATGAGTTGGTGGAAGACTTCTAATTAAAGGAAGACTCACATCTGCTTTTGTGTACAGCTGGAATGATTAATAATGGCAAAAGTATTTCTCCCTTACAACCATTGCTGGCTTTTTTGATTCCAGTTTTTTAAGAGCAAATTTCTAGAAAAAATTACATTCTTCCTTTATACTCTGTGCTGCTCTTAATGTAAATTGTGGGAGATGTTAAGACAGGATATATTCTTTTTGATCCTCTGTATTCTCTTTCATAATTTCTTTCAAATGAAGACAGGATGAATACTACCTTTAAAAAGGAACAAAGAACAAATTTGTTTTATGTGCATTTTGAAACAGAGGTCTTACCAATGTTTTATGAGACTTTTTTATTCCAACAGAAGTAATTATAAATTAATTCAGGTCAATTTTGGTTTTTTTTAAATACCAATAAAATTTATAAAACAATTACATTATTCATTTCCTAGGAAGCCCTATTTCCCTGAAACAAGTATCAAGATGTTTGAGTAAACAGAAACTACCTGCATTTTTAATGAATGGGTATTTTCTTGTAAAAACATTCGGTTATGAAATGTCTTGCTGGCTTTGGCTGTACAGATTTGTGACACGGTATTAGACATAGATCGTGTACAACACAGAAGCCTTTCTTAATAAGAAATTAATAAATATAAAAAACCAATTGTAAGGGGTTGGGTTTTTTTTTCATTAAATTCCATCTACATGGATCTTGGGGATTTTTTTCGTTTAATTCCCCATACATGAATCTTGCTGCTAGAAATTATTGGCAGTTGTTTGCAAATTATGCATGTGATAACTGAACGCAAATGATCCACTCAGTTCAAATGGTTGTAAGCAGCTGCTAGTGGACACTTTTTTTGGAAAAGCAGCATACAAATTATAAAAAAAAGATAAAGGTAAAAGTAACGTAGAACATATTCAGACTTTTAATTCTCTCATTTGTAAGTAAGTCTCCTGAGGTTAAGACAGGCGAAGTAGAATCAATTATACACTTCAGCCTAAGGAATTTTTTTATGGAATATTTTTATTTAATTAACAACCAGCTTCCCACAAGGCAGTAAAACTCACTGATATTTAGATAAAAATGACGTAAAATTAGTTCTCTGACTCTTCTTTTGTTAGTACTCCTGCTGTATAAATAACTTTAATCGGATTTTGCATACTAAAAATAAATTTTCATATTAAACAAAGTCAATTTTCCTGTCTCTGTATAGCGTCCTAAGGGGAAGCAGATATATGAATAAAACACTCCATTATTAGTAGCAATAGTGTGAATAAAACACACCCTCTAAATACAGCTTGAGAAAGGGTATTTAACTGGCTACATTTTGGAAGGCCTTGTAATGCTTTCAGCTAAACTTACTGACAATGTGAGCTGGGGTCATCAGTCCATTTGATGCTCTACTGAGTTTAAATAAAAAAATGTGAGAAAGTTCATAGGTGGAAAATAGCAGATAAAGGCTATCATTGATACAAAACATAAAGAACAATTCAGTGTTAGACCTTGCACTTCCAAGGGAACAGCAATGGAACAAGGAACAAGATACTGTATTGACATCCCACTTTAATCCTTGTTGGAGCATTTCTTAAAAATGTTTCATGCCAGATCAAGCTACTTTGAAAAATAAGATATATGTATATGTATAATATTTTTTTTAACAAAATCATCTCCCCCAAACACATTCAGGAGAAATTGTAGAAATTCCTTGCTGAAAAACTGATATTTCTCATGTAAAATGGTTTCAAAGGTTTGGTATATTTTCTCATTTCACCATTCCTTCTTATGTAGGTACAACATTTCTGTATGCATAACAGAAAATTAAGGTTTATATGACTTTCCTAAAGGATCGTAAAAATAAATGAAGTGGATTTTCAGTTGCAACAGACATTCAGAAGAATCTTTGAAAGGCGTATCATAATTTCACTCCAGCCAACAATTAACCACCTCAGAGCCAGTTTCTTACTTCCCGCCAGTTGGATGGGGGAGGGAATCGAAAGGGTAAAAATGAGAAACTCCTGGATTGAAAATAAACAGCTTAATAAATTAAATAATAATGACGAAAATAATAACCCAAAATGTGAAAGGGAAAGTAACAAAAAGAGAGAAAAATAAAGCCAAATAAAAAGAACTGATGCAAATAAAAGCCAACTGTTCACCACCAGCCAGCTGACGACCAGCCCCTTCCTGAGCAGCAGCCCCTGGCCTGCTTTCCCTGTAGTTTATGTGCTGAGCATGGTCATACAAGGCCAGCTGGAATCAGCTGTCTTGGTGTGTTCCCTTCCAGCCTCTTGTGCACAGCTAACCCCATTTTCAGCAGGGCAGCATGAGAAGCTGAAAGTTCTTGACTCATGTAAGCACTGCTCAGCAACTGAACCAACAGTGTGTTGTCAACATTATTCTCATCCTAAACCCAAAACAAGCACTGTACCTGCTGTGCAGGAAAACTAATTCTATCCCAACCGAAACAGGATGGAAGGAACATTGACTTTTATTTATTTGCTTTCCAATTTCTTTTCCATTCTGTTTCCACATTCTACAGAAAACAGCTCCTCCCTATCTCACAGTCTGATTGTGAAAGGCTATGATAGAGACATTAATGGAAAGCACAAATTTACTCTAATTGTTCAGAATAGAACAGGATGTTCCTTCATTAAAACAGGCTCACAGGTCTGACTGCTGTACTGCTTACTGAGTTTACTGTTACAAAAAAAGCATCAAATACTAAATACAATGAAAAACAATAATGGCTATTAGACCTGCAGAAGATCTAAGTCTTTGTTTAACATCTCTATAGCTGTGTTCATTAGCTGTCACTAAATATGAACCAAATAACTCCCTAGTTTTGTTACGGTTAAAGAAAATAATCTCTTGACACTAACAGGTTTTTGCTCTGTACAGTGGAGTAGAACGAGATGCTAAGCTAGTATACAATAATGGAACACAATCTAATATAATTAATATCCTGATACTAATTATTCATCATCTGAGAACAAAAGATAATTTTGCTGTTGTTTCCTTAAAACCTTGCTCTTTCCTTTTGATGGGATGAGCTCAGATGTGGAAGTTATGTAGCAGGAGAAGTCAATTCAGATTAAAAGGAAAAATATTTGATGGATTAACTGACAGACTGGGTTATATTCAATGTTCATGTCAAAAAGTATAAGTAGTTCTCAGCTACTACGCTTTAAGCATTATGTGTAACACTATTGCTAACTCCCAATACACAGTGAGGTTCCTTCTTGGTTTTGTGTGTTTTTAATTCAACATGGTGAAGATCTTATTAAAGGAATTGTCTCGTTCTATTTTTTTATTTTCCTTATGATATAGTCTGGGTTAATTTATTAATTCAAAATAAATGAAAGAAAAAGAAAACTAAGTGCACTGCTGAGCAAGACCAAAATTTTACATAGCTGCCTTACAAAATAGTTCAGACGTCATGGTACCAAATTCAATGGACTTCAATTTTTTGGTTGGTAGGGAGCTCACATATTTTTTGGGATTAACTCCCAAATGAAATTGTTTTAACAATGCTTGAAGGAAGGCAATAGTGAACTGGAGAGGCAGGGATTACCTTTTCTTATTTTGTTTTGCAGGTTTTAAATCCAGCACGTAACTGGCTTGATTCAGGAGGAAAAAAAAAATCTTCATTTCCATGTAAATAAAATTTTACCTCTGGTATTGTCCTTTTTACCTCTAGTATTATAAAGAAACCTCTGGACACTTAATTTGAAATAATGTAATCATCCAGAAAAATCTTATAGGTAAACACCTGTTACTAAATATATTGAACATTATTTTCATTACAGAATTAGTTCAACAGAGGTAAAAGAGGTATCTAATACCATTAAAGGTCTCACATACTTTCTATAAATGTTTCAACAGTCAGATTTTGACAGATCTGTGCCACACAGTTTAATTACATCTTTTAATTTAATGTTATTCAGGTATCCAGTGTTTTGTCAAGTAGACTCACTCTCTTTCAAATAGACTTTGGACCAGACAAAATGAGGTGTGGTTGATTTGGATTGCATCAATCTCTAATTCTTAAATTTTCCTTTTCTCACTAAATTTTAGTTTCTATTTTTTTAGCCTTTGTCTATTTTCATTCATACATAATTCAAAGTTTTTCTTTAGTATTGCTCCTTCTTTTTTTGGACATTCAATTTTGGTCAGTAAAATAGATCTTTCCACAGAGTATTTTAAGGCAAGCTAATGTAAAAGTTTTCTTCTTTGAAACCCAGCTCCTGTTTTCATTGTAGGCAATAGTAATATCAATGTATCCATTAAGAATAGGAGTGAGTCTTTACACACTGAAAGACAGTGGCTGTCTCCTAATTTCAGTGTCTGAATAGCACTGAAGTTCCTCAAATGAGCATCTAGGACTAGGATAAGCTTTCTTCAACTTTCACCCATATTGTAAAAAAATTGTAAAAGTTTCATTTACGAGTTTGAAAGATATTTTTGCAGTATGTTAGATATCTTTGCAGTTAATAGATGATTTCATAAGTGTTAGCTGGCTTTATTCATCAAATTGTAGCACACACAGATGCCATATTGGGCTCAATCACATTACTTGCATGGCATAAGGTTGCTTGCATGATCTGTAAATACCACCATTATAATCAGGTTTGTATATGCAGATATATGCAGGTTCTCTTGCACAATATAAATAGACTTGAACTATCTATCTAACCTGAATATCCTGGATGGGAGTGAGAAATTCACATTTTTTTTTCTGAGCATCGTAGCTCAGAGATTCCTTATTTATATTCTGTGTCTTTACTTGCAAAGCTCTGTGAAGTTTTGTTGAAGTTCCCAAAGGGTTTAATTAAAATATTCGGTCTATTTAATTTCATGTAAATTTCATCATCTCGAGTTTTAGATTTAAGTGAAACCAGAAAGAGCTCTGTTTGTTCATGACTTTGATCTCAGGCCATCAGGGCCTGTATGAGTTTCTTCAGGTGTGGCTAAGGGTCAGTTCCAAGTTGACTCAGTCAAGCTGAAGATCAGTGAACCCGGGTCAAGGACAGCCTAGTGCTGTTTATACACAAGTGAGAATGGCAAGGAGAGTTATCAGTGTTGCTGCTCAACAAAAGGAAGTTATTTTTTCTGACATCCTGACAGAGATATACCTAGTTCCTTAAAGAACTGTGGCCACTGTATTAAAACTGATATCTTGTTCTTAAGTTTTGAACAACTACTGTTCACTGTTACCTGCTCCCTCCTGACAGCTACTCAACACCACTAGAACACAAGAAGTTACATCTATGCAGCCATGAATCTTTTCATGGCTGAATTGTCTTTGGTTTGAAACTTGAAGAGGAAGAAACAGATATCATGGAATATTTTCATAACTCTTTGTTATATAAAGACTGTTAACAGTACCAATATGTTCAGCAATTTTATTTTAAAAGCCTCATAGTCTTTAGGTGACAAGCTTTTCTTTGTTTAGCTTTTAGGTTGTCACCATACCATGCAGAGAAACAGTGCGTTATTACTTCTTGAGAGCACTTGTAAATGAAGTGGATATTAATATAGACCTGAAATATATCTGAAAGGAAAAGGCAAAGAAAAAAAAAAAGAAAAAGTAAAACAAAAGTAGAATCAATTTCTCTTCTGTCTCAAAAACAAGTCTACAGTATATTAACAATAAAAGTGTCTGATGTGTTTATCCTTGTTTGTCTAACAAGTTCAGTTAGCTACTGATGGAAAATTGCTGTAATTAAAATGTACACTAAAAATAGACATTGCAGAAATTGTTTAACATGAGAATAAACTTTAATAATGAAATAACATGTCCGCATAAGTTTTAATATTTTATTTATTGCAAATAATACCACAAAATAGGACACCATTGAAAAGAAAAAGAAAAAATTACACTTAATGATCTCAGGGCCTGCATCCTTCCTGTGTTGCCTTACACTGTTCTAGAGGGCAACACAAGTATTTGTGAATTTTGGTTTACAAGAAATTCCCAAGGTGTTTCCTCTCAGTTCACAATAAGAGCATGAGTGGGAAGATCTGCTTGCTGGATTCTTGATATCAGTGATAGCATAAAGCATCATATACAGCTTTGGGAAATCTGAAATTTACCAATAAGGTTAAATCAGGGCAAGACTGGTGGTTTCCCATTTACATATAAAGTTAGGTGTCCTGCTTCATAGGTTGGTCAACACAGAAGATGTGGAAAACATGCATGGAGTGCACTTCTCAGAAGAAGATAAATTAAAGCTGCATGTAGGTAAAAGGATAGATACACTTTTCTTGGTTTTTGCTTTTTCCTTTTTTTTTTTTTTTTTTTTGTCTTCTTTTGGGTATCAGTCACTGACTTCTTTCCTTTCTGTGTTACTTTCCTCAAGCTGTGAAACACCATCTAGCCTCCAGTCTCCTAGGAACAGTAGTCAGTCACCTTGGTGCAGTTTTCCCAGCACCCTGGGCTAGAAGTGTCACCTGTGTTGCAGCACAGCATTGTCTCTGGGGAAAATGCAGAAAGAATGAGCACCAGGGGATTTGTGTGAGCCATGTTTCCCTGTTCACATGGGAGTGCCATGGAAGAACTGCTGAAAAAATACTTCTCAGTGCATGTGGTTGGTCCAGAAACCCCCAGAGTTGCTTTCCAGAATAGTCCTCTCTGTGGCTCTACTTGTAGGAGAGTATCACAGGAAAATGAATCAGGAGGAGGAATGGAAAGACCAGTTCAACAAGAAATACATGACTTTGCCACTACTGTGAAACTCCAGGCAGCATGATGCATCCCTACATTGAATAACTCCAGGAATCCAAATATGTCCCTAACTAATAACACAACAAACAGGATACAAACTGGTTACCAAAACTACTTTCAACAGAATGATAAAATATATTCATAGTTACTGCATTTTCTTTCCCAATGAATCCTTCTGATAACATTTGAAGGAGCTGCACCATTGTCTGGTTTCTGATTATCATATTCATAATTAGCTTAGTGTGAAAGGAAATCAAAGAATTATCTTTCCCATCTCTTCTTTTGCCTCCAGGAATGTGGATGGGTAACAGGACAGATGATAAACACAGTGGCAGTTGGATTTAAATGTGCCAGTAGAGATTTGTCCTTTTAGATGAAGGGTCTGAGAGTCAACAAGTCTTGCTAGTATCCAGCCCAGGAAATAAACTTTATCCTCACCAAACTGCTATTCATCTGTCAGGGGACAAACTGTATCTGACTGCACAATCTGTAGAAGTCAGATGGTAATATATATTGGATTGTTCTGCTATAAAATGTGCAAAAATGGCTTAAAGTATTCAAAGGAAGGTGCTGTTATCTGACACTCAAATGATGTTGTTACTAAGACTGGCAGTATTGGTTCGTTTGCATTATTGACTTTGATTACGCCTTACTAATGGTTGGTTCCTTTTCCATCTCCCTGGCAATAGCTTCATTTCCTTACCTATACCTTTCTTTGGAGTCATTCAGGAAAACCATATTCCAGAGCTGAGAATTGGAAATGTGTCTGCCTCTCTTAAGAACTCATAAGTATCATATCCTCAAAAGAGACATTCAGAAAAGCAAGAATTATTTAATCCTTCTTTGCACTTGCTGAGAGAAGCCATGCAATTCTGTTCTCCAGGAGCACAGGCAGGCTCAGCAGCTCTGCTGTCTCAGACATAGAGTGAAGTGAAATGGGTAAGAATCTCGGAAAAAAGCCACAGCTACCTGAGACTACATTTTCATTACTACTCTTCTGCAAAGATTGGGATTCCTTCTTTTCTGTGAAAGAGAATTTTTGCATTAAAGAGTCATTGAATGGCTTGTATTGGAAGGGACCTTAAAGACCATCCACTCCCAACCCCCCCTGCCCTGTGAAGGGACACCTTCCACTAGACCAGATTGCTCAAAGCCTCATCTAGCCTGGCCTTGAACACTTCTGGGGATGAGACATGCACAACTTCTCTGGGCAACCTGTGCCAGTGCCTTACCACCCTCACAGTACAGAAGAGGAATAAGGTCACCCGTCACCCCTCAGCTGCTCCTCACAGGACATCCCATTCAGCCCTTTCTCTAGCTTTGTTGTCCTCCCCTAGATGCATTTGAGTACCTCCATGTTCCTATTAAATTGTGGGGTCCAGAGTTGCATGCAGTACTCAGGGTGAGATAACACCAATCCTATTCACATAATGGGTGAAAAAATTGCTACAACAGAGGTTACTAGCCCATGCCCTTTTTTTGGTAACATAACCTTTTCATCTGCACACTTCTACTGATCTTGGATTTTATTTATTGTTAGCCCTTTTTCAGGAATTTTCAATAGAAAATTCCAGTTTTACAGAGAAAATTAAAATTATTTGATGACAAAGGCATTTTATTATAGAATCACAGAGTATGAGTTGGCAGAGAACCATCAGGATCATGAAGTACAACTCTTTGTCCTACACAGGACATCCCCAAGGGTCACACCATGTGCCTCAGAGCATTATCCAAATACTTCCTGAGGGTTGTAGGGCTTGGTGCTGTGACCACTGCCCTAGGGAGCCTGTTCCAGT
>VWZQ01003820.1:105645-142998 GCA_013397015.1 Myiagra hebetior | reverse complement strand
CTCTGGATGAGGATCCTTTCCCTGATATCTAATGTAAACCTCCCCTGACTCAGCTTCAGGCCATTTCCTCAAGTCCTGTCACTGTTTACCAGAGTTAAGATATCCGTGCCTGCCCTTCCTCTTCCCATCGCAGGGAAGATTTGTAATTACAATGAGGTCTCCCCTCAGTCTCCTCCAGGCTGAACAGAACCAGTGACCTCAGCCACTCCTCACACGGCTTCCCCTCAAGGCCATTCCCCATCTTCATTACCCTCCTTAAACTCTCTAACAGCTCCATGTCTTTGTTATCCTGTGGCACCCAGAGCTGCCCCCAGCACTCGAGGTGGGTCTGCCCCAGTGCAGAGCAGAGCAGGACAATCCCCTCCCTTGCCTGGCTGGTGATGCTGTGCCTGATGCCCCCCAGGACATGGGTGGCCCTCCTGGCTGCCAGGGCACTGCTGGCTCGTGTTCAACTTGCCACTGACCAGGACCCCCAGGTCCCTTTCTGCAGAACTGCTTAAGAATATGAAGCTGGTTGTAAGGGTTTAAAATACAGTTCCTCCTACCTCACTATCCATCTCTCTCAATGCACAAAACCAGATGCTTAATATACAGTTTCGGCATACATGACTCAAGATTACTGGAAACATAGCTGAGTAAAACTGCCCATCCCTGCAGAAAGCCTTCTAGGAGAACAATGTCATTCATCATAGACACCATTGCAGTCCAGGACAGAATTATGGAGAAAGGTGAATTAAAAATGAATGGTTTCCACTATGAATGGTTAAAATTTTTCAGCATGGAAAAGAAACAGGTAAAGCAGAAAGACAATAACAAGCTTGTAAATGGTAGAGGAGGCTAAGGTGTAAACAGATTTTGTATTCTAGGGTAGTGGGCCCTCCTAACTAGCGCAGTAATATGAAGGTGACTGAGGACTAAAGCCTTCTGATGCAAAGAAGACTGCCTGGAGTATGGCTTTAACAGATTTTAAGGCTCTCAGTGTGCCCATAACACATGAAGATAGCAGCCAAATTTGCCACTCTTGTTGTTAAATCAACAGCAGTTGAATCACAGCAGGATCAGGAATGCATCTGTAATGCAGTAGCGGCAGCACAGAGGTGCAGAAATGGGCTGGCACAATCTAACTCTACTTCTCATATCAAGGTCTGTTTATAGGGAAAAAAACCTTGACCAACAAAAGGTGATATTACTTAGACTTTAGGAGACTTGAAATACAGGTGTATGTAGCACTGCAAGAAAATAGACCCTTTTGAAACAGTCCAGTACTATGTGAGGAGATAATCATTAAGTGAAAGAATAGTTGCTATGGTCCTTTATCAGCAGTACAAGGAAACATGTTAATTAAGTGGGCACATAAACAGCAGTTGCAAATTCTAAGCAGACCACACTACATACCACATGAGACTGCCAAAATGGGTTCAGCTCAGCCCTGCTGCTGTTACTAAAGAAAAGNTAGGAAATAAAACAAAATAAAACAAAAGAGAAAATAAATTCTTCAGACAATCGACTGATCTCTAAGAGCATATTAGAGTTTAATTCTCCAGATCCCACACTCTTTAGACTTGAAATTATTTTATTGTAAAAAGAAGACCTTCCTGGTGAAATGGATATTTAAGTAAATTCTTAAAATGGAAGAACACTAACAGGAAAAATTGAAAAACTATGTCTATAGTGTGGTTGTTCTAACATTAGTATCAAACTAATTAGTATCCTACTCTTGGTCATGTTGGCTACTCTGAAGCTAGCATATTATCTTAATTTTTTTCATGAATGAAAATTCTAATAGCTTTCTTTTGTCTGGAGGATGAAGAAAGTGCTTCAACCTAAAGCTTTTTATGAAATCACATTCTTGGGATCTAGATATTCTTTCTGAGGCTTTGCATTGATTCAAAGCTGCAGAATAGCACCTGCAAAAGAATTTGCTACTTATTACTAACAATTGAGGACGTACTGCTTGATTTATCCAGGGAGCTGTAGTGACAGAAAAGTGGCAATCTGCTCCATTTGATAAAAGGTCCACTAAAGACTCAGTAAGAGACTGTGAATATACTTAAAAGGAATATTCTTTGCTCTTTGGAATAAAATCATCACATCAGGTAGGTTTGATCATGAGTTTCAGGAAGCATAATGAAAAAACCACTGCTGAAAGCATCCAGCTGACCAAAGTGCCTTTTATTCAGCTATCAGGGCTGTCAGGTGAAAATGAGGCCTTATGCCTCAAATCACCTGAAAAGTCGCAATATAGTGACAAAGACCACATTCCAGCTGACTACACAATTGCCACACCCTTCCAAGAACATGAGATAGACTTTCATGACAGACGGTATATAATCCAAAAACCACTGAGGTTATAGAAAAAGAGAGTGTAGATGGAGGAGGTATCCTATATGACACTACTACTAGGTCAGTAGTTCTAATGCTCTGACAGTATTTTAGATGACAGAATAGATAATCTGTTAATAATAATCTGATAATAATCTGTTATATGGTTAGGTTAAAAGTTAGGTTCTGTCTTGTGTACCTAAGAAGAGATAAAATTATACTAAAATAAGGAAATAATAAAATTAAGAAGAATAAAGCAATGTAGCAACCCAGTACCAAAGAGGAGAAAAAACTCTGAATCCATGATAATAAATAAGTTTGGCTTGCCATCTGAAAAATGTATAAGGATGCCACAAAACGTCTAAAATGTACTAAAATATAGAATGCATTCTACCACCATCTGGATTAAGAACATTGAAACAAAGTTGTAAAACTGAACATATGGTGGTGCAGCCAGACAGCTTTAGCCACTCTGAGAACCTTCATCATCTGTTGGTCTCTGTTAAAAGAGCTGGAAGAAAACAAAGCAGTATAAAAAATATAGCATTGAAAAGACAATAACATAAACAAAATTAATTCAAATTTCTTAGCAATCCCAGCTACATAAATAAATGAAAATTGTTAAAGATCACATATTGGAGGATGACCAGATCTTGCAAACTGCAAAAAGACAGTAACACTTATGTCCCTGAGTGTGAAAATAAATTTCAAAAGAAAGACCAGAATAGCAATACAAAACATGCAAATAAAACATCCATCAGTCTATCAGAAATTTGAAGATGGCATCCAGCAGCCAAGTGTTCAAAGCATAGAATGTTGTAAAAAGCTTCTCTTAGTAGATCCCAACATTGCATCTGGACAAAGACGTCTTCATTTCTGTGTATGTGGTATGCAAAACACAGCAATTGTCAACCATGTAGAAGCCATGTAATAAACTGACGATTCTTATCCCGTGCGTTTATCCTCCAAAAATAATTCCACTGTATCCATACCTGGATTTCATTTTACGACATGGGGTGCAGGAAGGAGCTTGCTGTAATATTCCCTAGTTCTGCTTTTTATCTCTATTGAAACTTTTAAGTTATTTTACTTTTCAGTAAATCATCATAATCTAATGTCTGATTGACAATATTATATTTTTGGTCTCCAAAATGTATTTGGAGACCAAGTTCTCCAGCTTTAATCACAAGATGAATTAGGGTAATATGAAAATTATGAAACAAGTACCAGCAAATGATTTGGGGCTTTAAGAAACACAGAATTTCTGTTGAAAGAGTCAAGTAGTCTTCCTTGTATTGTATGCCAGGGACTTTCCAGGGACTACTTCCCATAACTAATCATTTTTATAAATAACTGATCTTATATATAAAAGGAGATGGGAAAGAATTTGTTCAGAAACATCACAGGCACAAGGCAACTGAAGGCAGTCTTAATTAACAAGGTGTGTTTTATCTACTCAGCACAGCTTCCGTGTCATTTTGCTGTACAATAAAGAAGCCACTTTGAATTGACTCCAGCCATATGTCCACAGGAAGAGTAAACTATTTTCTTTTTATTCCTGAAAGCAACTGAGCTCCACCATTCCTATCAGGGAACACCAACTGTGGGGCAGCTTTGCAAACAACTAGCTGGTAGCAGAGGAGGTGCTGTCAGGAGAAGCTGGAGGCAAGAGTGGAAAGGTCAGGGAGAGGAAGACAGGAATCTGTCTTACTGTTGTACTTCATCTGTAGAGCAGTTCAGGCATCTGGGTGCATGCAAGACTGAGAAATGACAATCAAGGCCCTGCAACTCTTAGAGTGGGGCACAGAACAGTCACTCAGTGTCTCTTTGTGTTAACAGCCTGAAAATGTGGTTACCAGTCTCCACAGAGTGGTGGCAGCTGCTTTGTTTTTTACAAGGATTTTGCTATATCCCCTGGAAGACTCTAGCAAATTGCATACTTATAGAAACATCTGTAGATAGCTAGTATGATTACTGCAGACAATTCACCTCCCTTTTTGAGTTTGGTAGTAAGACTTTTTTTCTGATATTATTTCTGTAGACCCTGCTGGAAATGGGAACACTGTCTCAGGTTGTACCTGTCTTACCTAAAGCCTTGTGAAGGTGCACAAGTGCAGCAAGATTTAGAAAAAGTAGGTTCTGCCTTTTTTTTCATGGTTCTAAAAGGTCTCTTTAGGAAGGCAACTATGCAGAAATCACCTGAAAATTAATGAGCATGTTGAACCCTTTAACAGTGAAAAATCTATAATCAGTCTCTGAAAGTTGCTCTGCAGGAAAGGAGGGAAAAGTTGAACCACTGTGGCCAGAGAATTTCCCAGTGCTTCACCTTGCAGAACATTCAGGCCATTTGATAACAGAAGGCTTTGTGCACAGTGACATTCAGCTCGAAAATTTTGATCTGGAGAGTGAGCTTATACAGTTACACTAAAACTTTTCTACTGAAAGGCAACTTGGAGATGTCATGCTGTGAGCAGCAAATGTTTTAAAATTCTAGGTTCTATACCAGCTTATAACATTTTAACAAATGGCTCTCAGGAACAGCATGGATATGAATATTCTATGTTATTTTATGGAATGGATTGCTCTTACTGGCATTTTTTGCAATCATTAAAAATACCAAAAATTACTTCTCTGATTGAACTTATCAGAGCTGTGTATGAAGACCTAGACATGCACATGCTCAATGGCTTTTATTGACTATGTAGAAAATATTTATACTAAAATATTATTATACATCCAGATGTGTATTAGGAATAGACCAAGAATTATTGACACCTGTTGTATGCTTGAAAAAAACAGGTAATGAGGGACAGCATGCAAATTATTTTAGTGTAGTTCTGAGTATTTGGATAGAGAACTAGAAAGAATAACACAATGAAACTCTAAGAGTAGTATATTCAAAAGTTTTTGTGCTTTGTTTAATCATAGCCAAGATATAAAGGAGAAAATATAAACAGGTACAGATGAAATAGATATTCAAATGCAAATAATAGCAATAAAATATAAAACTTGCAATGAAAACCAAAAACCCTTGTAGGTGTTAAATGAAACTGTTAATATAACTATATTGTTAGATAAAAACCTCAGAATTTTAACAGATGAAAAATGAGAACAAACTCAGTTATAAAGTTTTCTTTATTGCGTTAACTGGGAATCTTTATGTTTGAATTTTTAAAACAATTTCTTTTTTTTTCCTTTCACTGCAAACAAGTAGACACATGATTTAATAATGGATTTCTCAATACTCTTTATTATTCCTCAAATCCTAATCATTTTTCAATTACTTAGCCATAGATTGCCATTTAAGGGAAAAACAAAATGATAAACTTTTCAAAACCAATGTAAGTCAACATCTTTCTGAACTTCCTACAATAAGCACTGTGAGTCAGCACACCACTGTAAAAAAAAATCTTATGTAAGTTTAAGCACTATTTGAAATAGTAGTGCTGAAAATGCAGAGATAGGCAAAGTAAAGCTGTAGGTAATGGCCAGATACGTAAATTCTAAGAGTGTTTTTTTCCTGAAAGGATGGATTGTTATTTAGATTATAAAGATAATATGTGGTTCCACCAGAACAGATGTTTTAGGAAGAATAAATGAGAATGAATAAGACTATTTCTAATTTTATGGGACTCTACTTGTCATTACTTATTGGATAAGGATGAATGAAAAATTAAATACAGATATTTGTACACATGTACAAATTACTTCATAGTGAATTGAAAAATAGTATTTCCAGAGTAATTCTAGCTTAGGAAGAATAAAACAGTGTGAACCACCAGCTCAGTCTTCATACATGTCCAGCAGTTTCCTAACTGTGCAAAAATTCCTAATCTTCCCTTTTGAAAGAAGCCTATTCACCTGGATAAAAGCTGTTGTGTCCTGTATATGTCAAATTTTCACACAGATGTGAATGTATCTAAATTTTGCTTTACACCTGCGAAGTCACTAATAAGATAGCTACATTTCTTGAAATGAGTGAAGTTCAAGGTCACCATTATCACAGAAATATTCTTTTCAGTTTTTCATCAATTTTGAGAGGCTTTTTAATGGATTTTGCTGAATTTGCTCTTTGAAATCTCTTTATATCACTTTCTGCCAGTCTCTTTTACTTCACTGAAGAGTATTTCAGCCTTAGTTGCTACAGTATAGTCGTACACAGCATATACCTTTTCTGTATAATACTGTGTAATTTCATGTTTTTATTTAATTCTGCAGTTCATTTCAGTCCTTCTTCCTAAATACGCATTATTTGTCATGCCAGTAAGGAAGGTTTTAATTTTCTATATGTCTTCTCTTTGAGAAATCAACATGGGCTTAGTAAAATAAGAAATGACTAGTGGAGTTAACTGTTATCTCTGAACACCTTGCATTGCAAGGTGAACCTACGACACAAAGTTTCAGACACACAATGTTCCATCTGCAACAGTCGGCTCCTTTCCTCACTTAAACCTGTTGAAATTTTGCCACGGAGAGAGCTGGAAAAAAAAATAATGCTCAATAAGTCGTTTGATTTGTTAGAAGTTTTTTCTACATGCAGAGATTTTTAATTATTGTCCCCTCTTAAATTTAACTGTCATATCAGGGGAGGGGGGGATATTCATTCATATATTACCTTTTTAATTAAGCTAAAACCTGATTCAGTCCTGGTCAGTTTATTATGAGGATTGAATATTTTTCCCTGTTGTTAAAACAATTGTGGAATTGAAATCAGAGGGGGAATGTGAATTTATGTAACAATTCTAATATAAGCATTTTAGGTATATTTTGATTCCAGGAATTTTTAATAGGGTAGTAATAAGGTCTTTGGTCTCTTTTTGCCATGGTTTGCATAGAGCTGGTCCTATTGATTGCTTCCAGCTCAAACTAAAGTCCTTTGGAATTAACATCTTTCATTAAACTCTTCCTGAAAATTGTCACATGTCTTTTCTCCAGATAAGGCAGACAATATTCAGAAAATCTAAACTCTCTTATTTTTCATTTCATTTCATAATAAATTTCCTTTTGTTTGTAAATGAAAGCAGAACAAAAAATTAAGCAACTCTGTGGAGAGGCAAAATGAGTTTCTAGGGTTGGAATATTTGCTGGTTCTGAAATTATTTTTTATATTTTTCATGGCAAAAAGTCACCCAGCATGGTATTGATTTAAATTATAATTTATATGTTTATTTGTTTTTGATAAGTTTGAAATGAATTTGGAAATCCATAATTCAAGCAAACCCATCTGAAACTGCTGCTTTTTGATTTCTTTTTCACTGCCACATAGTAAAAGGAGTTCTGTCCCTTTATAACAGATAATTTTAAAACATAAATCAATTTTCTAGTCTATTTCATAAGCAGTGGTTAGTGTGATTTTTCAGAGGCACAAAGAGTGGGATTTTGTTGTTCATTTAAGAAACTGTCAGACTTTCAAGAGAACTGCATTGAATATAGCAACCTTTGTCACAGTCACCAAGGATAGAACTTTCCTTTCTTTTGCCAAAAATGAGTGGAAATCTGAATAATGCATTCATTATATTAGTTGAGAAATTGACTTTCTGATCTCCTCAGAGTTCCAGCATTTCCAAACATAACAGTCAGAAATAAGGGCAAACTAAATCCTTGAGAAATATTCTAATGCAAAAATTATGTGAGCAGAACTGAAAATTGCCAAATACTCCAGTTACTCCTTCTGTTAATATGAAAACTGAGGAGCAAATTGTAAAGTGGAAAGTGAATATTTCTACTGGATTCCAGTGCATCCACTAGGTTAGCCCTGTCTAAACCAGCTCTGGGTTATTAACTGCAAATTACAAGCCCACCTGTGGCAATGATACTTTTCTATCTTCTCTGCAGGGGTTATTAGTGCTTCCATGTTAATAGTAATTGTTGCATAAAATATAACTAAGCAGGGTCTGGTGAAACAAATGAGGGAGGAATTGTGTGCATCCACAAAAGGCAGACGAGTACTAAGGAAAGCACCAGGGATGGATTATGTTCCTTTAATCTTAACCACCAGAACTGCTCAGGCAACACAATTTCACAAGAAAGGTCTCATCTCTTCCTCCTGATAGGCTCCCTTGCCTTCTACAGACAGGCTACTTTAAAGATTTAGATAGAAAGGTACTGCTGCTTGCAAAGCGTCAGTAAGATGCTGCAGCTGATAAGAGGAATAACAGCATTTTCTGAGCAAGTGACTGAGATATCAGCAAAAAAGAACAGGGCAAATACTGTGTGAAATGAGTTTAATATATACAAAGTTTGAAATACATGAAAGGATTTGTAAGAGTAAAGAATCGAGAAAAGTCAGAAATAAAGGGGAAAGATGCTTTCTTAGCCATGTTTTTGTCGTTCCAACTCTAAATAAGCAGTTCTTCTACTCATAATCTTTTTATAAGAAAAATGTAAATATACCTCTGCAGAAGTAATCTACAGAAAAGCTTTAAAGGTACACTTGTTACATAGTTTTACATTCAAATAGCTGTATGTCCTCCACTCCTGTATTTTAAGCCTATGTGAATGACAGAAGGATGTAACAGCTAAAAGATGAACAAATTATCCAAAGGTGGTTATTCTGGAGGACATTTAATATTATCTGCTCTCACAACTCTAAACATATATGGGTTATTTGTTGTATTTTACCATGGTGTCAGGAAAGTTTTCTATACTCACTATCTTGTAGGATATGAATGAGCCTGTGAAAGCTGACAAGGCATTGATGCACCCCTTATACTCTGCATTTGTCTTTCATGTTCAAGGTTTGGGAGGTCACCAGCTTATAAAGGTCCTGGCAATATGGTCCACAGCTGCAGTGAGGGCAGAACTGAAGAAAATTAATACAGAAGAGAAAAGTGGATCTAGAGAACAGGTTGGAGTCTGACAGTTTCATCCAGCTTTGCTGGACAAACCTGGAGGGTGTTTCCTATATTTGCTTTCCTTATTGTTTTTCAAAGATTCAAGAGGCCGGGCGAAGTCATTGTACTAGAGGAAAACCTCTGGCTTTCTGTTTTCCTACAGGATAAGTTTAGACCACAGGTCAGAGTGATATTGTTTCAGGTTAATGGGTTTGCTGTTTTGTTTTATTGTTTTGTTTTTCTCTTACTCTTTGATACTCCATGTTTAACTCTGGTCTAATAAGCACACTAACATTTTTCAAACAAGAATGAACTAGAAAAAGAGAATTCTATATTTTGTAGGAAATTCAGGATAACTGCAAAGATAATACTACAGACTTTTTACGGTATCAGTCTCCTTGACAGTCTTATTCAATAAGGAAGTTGCTGTTGTCTGAATGTCTGGTTTCTTTGGAGTTATTCCCTTACTCCATACTAAGACCTGCCCGGGTAAGGACAAGGCTGCTAATACAACAAACAGCTGTATGTAGCCACCCATTCTACTTCAGATTGACAGCAGAATTCAGGTTGCTCTAAGCAACCTGATCTAGTTGAAGATATGCCTGCCTGTGATGAGGGGTTGGAGTGGGTGACCTTGAAATTCCCTTTCAACCCAGACCATTTGGTCACTCTCTCGCTTGCATTTGGGCACTGACCAGAATCACCTCTTCTCAAAGCCAATTCACTTCACCTGGAATGAGTAACATGCTGCCTTCTTGACAGAGGACAAGCATTGTAACAGCAGTGCACTGACCTTCAGCTCCAGTAAAGCCAAAAGGCAAGGCTTGCTTGGTAAGAAGCAGGCTAAGTCTGGACACTCCCTTTCAGAGTAGAGTTTAAACTCAAATAGCGGGTAACAGAATTTGATTGAATGAAAGGGAAGAATGGGAAAAAGAATATTTTGTGTGTCCCTGAGGACATACAGGGTTTAGCAGATCTTTTCTTAACAAGCCATATATAGATAAAAGCCTTAATCCTTTCAGCAGTCCAGAAAGGTAAGTCTTTCACCTTTCTTCAGGCCTCTACCTGCTCTCCTGCAGCTGGCCCAGCATCAGCTCACCCATTGATTTTTAGATGATTTTTTATATTTATACTAACATGGTACAGTATCATGCCAGAGAAGCAATTAGCCTTCAGCAAGAGGGTTATTTGCTTCAATGTTTGAGAGGATAGTCTTCTAATACAACTAAACCTTTTTACTCTCAGGCACTCAGCTTCAGTTCCATTAATTTCCGTTTACTGTGACACTCTATAATTTATTCTTCCCAAGATTTACATGCATCTGCACTACCATTAGTTGTATTTGTTGTGCTATTAGCTTTAAACTTTTATAAATACCACCGAGATGGCAAATAAAGTGTCAAGGAAAGTGGATGATGTATGAAAGAGTATTAATATCTGTCTGAAAAGATGCACTAAATTGCTTCAGGGAATATATCAGTTCCCACAAGATAACTATTAAGGTTATCTTTGGTTTTGAGGCTTATTCCTGAACTATACTGATTCTTAATAATGTCTATAGTTCTTCAGGCATAAAAATTGATGTTACCATGAGAGTTGCAACTCATGTGTCTCTCTCTGATTCTTCCATCTAAATTTTGTGTAAATTAAAGACACCAGAACACCTAGTTATCACCCTCTGAGACTGAGACCATCCTTTGTGTTGTGATTCTCAAAATACAGAAAATGATATCTGGGTTGTCTTGCATGAAAGGGCCAAATAACATGAAAGGTGGTATTTCCCAGTTCTATGTAATTTTTGCAATTCTTTTTTCAATATTTTCAGGAGATGAGAGACAGGCAGTACCACAAAGGTGAAAGCAGATGACAGTCCTAAATGTATTAAGCTACGAGTATGTGTCGGAACAGTGGCTATCTAATTCAAATCCCAAAAAAAGAATGTAAGACCATGCAACCTCCTACCCTGTCTTTTTTTGTGCCACTAGAACAAAAGAGGATGAAAAGGGAAAAAAATGTAAAAAATGAGATCAAGCAATCTTTAATATAAATAATAATGTACTTAAGAATGATTAGGAGATCCATGTAGCTATTAGCTTATAATTTTGCACAGACTAGAAATTTGATTAGAATCTGGGTCCAACATTCCTGCTGTAAAAAACACAGTTATGATTCTGCTAGCCCCAGATAAAAGTTTAATCTCTTTTTTTTTTATTTTGCTATGTACACCTGACTTGCTCTTTTGAAATTTGATTGGCTTCATACTGAAATCCCAATGAAGCAAAAAGGCAGAGGGAAGTTAAGCACAAGTAATGTAGTATAAACATATTTTTGAATACTTGACAAAAGAATGGGCTTTCAAGCTATCTGTGTAGGTACACAATCATCCTTCATACAAAAGCGCTCTTGAGTGTTTCGAATCTCAAATTCTTCTTCACACTTAGTTATGTAATATTTTTTGATTTCTGCAAAGCTTTTGATACTGGCTCTTCCAGGACCCTTCTGGGCAAAGTGTCCAGCCCGCAACTGGAAAAACACATCATGTGATGGGTGAGAACATGGGCACAAAGGGTTACAGTGAATGGGGTGACATCACACTGGAGACCTGTCACTGGTTCTGCTGTCCTTGGCCCTGTGCTCTTCAACACATTCAAAAATGACTTGGATGCAGGACTAGAAGGGATACTAAGCAAGTTTGCCAGCGACACTATATTGGGAGGAGTTTTCAAGACCCTTGAAGGAAGGGAGGCCCTGCAGAGAGACCTTGACAAATTGGAGAGTTGGGCAATCATCAGCCACATGAAGTTCAANTCCTTGGTTTATTCCCCTAAGAAAAACCTAAACATAGTGGCAATTTTTTAATGTTTTAATGTTACTCATTTTGCATTGTTTGATGAGAATGAGGCAATTTTCACATTTGAAGAGTAGTAATTTTGATACACATTTGGCAGTTGTGCCAAACATAAATTACTAATTTTTCTGTTCAATACTCTTCTTTTGCTACATGCTGAATGTAATATAATCTAGTGTAACAGCAAGTCCAGCTATTAAATCCACATGGGTTTTCACAAGTAGCAAAAATTATCGAAGGGCTGCAGAAAGCTGNGATAACAAAGACATGGAGCTGTTAGAGAGTGTCCAAAGGAGGGCAATGAAGGTGGGGAAGGGCCTTGAGGGGAAGCTGTGTGAGCAGTGGCTGAGGTCACTTGTTCTGTTTAGCCTGGAGAAGAGGAGACTGAGGGGAGACCTCACTGTGGTTACAACATCCTTGTGAGGGGAAGAAGGGCAGGCACCAATCTCTTGTCCATGGTGACCGGTGACAGGATCCAAGGGAATGACCTGAAGGAGGTTTAGGTTGGATATTAGTCGATGTTTTTTCACCCAGAGGGTGGCTGAGCACTGGAACAGGGAAGTTGTCATAGCATCAACCTGACAGAGTTCAAGAAGAACTTGGACAATACTCTCAAGCACGTGATGTGATTCTGAGGATGTGCTGTCAGGGCCAGGTGATGATCCTTGCGGGTCCTTTCCAACTCAGCTTATTCTGTGTTTCTGTATCTCCAGGTAAAAATTAAACTACAGCCTATTCTATGTATAATTAAAATGGCAAAAAACTTCTTTTGTTTCTTGTCTTAAAATTCCATATGCTTAGCTGCATTCTTGTGCCATTTAACACAAATTAGTGAAGGGGATTTCTTTTAGCATCATAACATAAGAGATTGACATCTGTGATTCAACACAAAGCTGACTGCATTACAAAGGTTTGGAGAAATATGGGCAACTGTAAATTAAGGCCTGGAACTTCTCAGTCACACTAAATGACAGTGTTATTATTGGACAGTGCTGGCAATTGTTGTTCAGACTTGATCCTCCTTCCTAGCAGGCTGTATCAGTGGGATTCTTGACATTGGGGGCAGTAATATCATGTTCCGGTCCTGTTTCCTCTGCAAAGCAACAATAATGAGCTCAATTTTGGTACTTAAAGGAGGGTAACATGATATTTTTAGATTCTGATAGTTTCTTATTTACTAAAACTTTAGACTAGCTGATAAAATTTTCTAACTGTAGTAATCAGTTATCTTGTTAAAAAGAAAGTAAGCTCTATTCCTCAAGAATGACTGAAATATTGTCTTGTACATTAACAGTCCAAAGAGAAGATTCTGTTTGGTGCTTTGAACCTGCACTTATAGGCAAGTTTGATCATAATTTTCCAGGCAGTATAGCAATAATCTGAAATAAAGGATTGTGGACAGTGAAATAGTGCCAGTGTAGATAATTTATGCTTTGAGAATTCATCAAGACAAGAGTAATTTGATCTCACAGGTCACCTGCCCATTTAATCTCTTCATTTGATGATGAGAAGTAACCCTAAGGGAAACAAATTGTTATTTAAAACACCTCAATTTTTGGTAGATTTTGTGTATAACCTTATGCCTGACTGTGGGTATATTAAACTTCATGAAATTTACAGCTGTGCTTGGAGAGGGTCCCAAAATAAGGGTCAGACTCTGTTTCACATATGAGACTGTGATCCCTTTGGATCCTTTTCTGTGCAGTCCTACAGTTATTTATACATTGGAAGGAGAAAGAGAGCAAAAGAGAGGGGTTGTGATTAATACATAGCATTGTTTCTTAGTTTTCAAAATGCACCCATTTCTTTGAGCTTACAGGATTCAAATTCACCAGTTGACTGGATTTTTAAAACTATTTTAGGAATTTATTAGCTTTTCCTAAAGGCTACAACAAAACCCTGGGCTTTTCTTTTTTTTGTTTTTCATTTCAACTCATAATTAATATATTTGATGCTAACTTTGCTTTTTAATGTTATGGCACACCTGAGGTACCAACAGGACTATCACTGCACAGATAAGCATCATTGTACATGATCTCTACTACTTATCATTTCACATTCTATTCTTGCCAATGGAATGATTCTTTTCAAATAAAATTTTACCCTCTCAGAAATCATGTGGTAATAGTTAAGGGTTCAACCATTAATTCTCTTACAGAGAATATAAATTCTGAGAAAAAATGGGCAAACACACGTTTGAATGACACCCTCTTGTGCTTTATTTTTATACCACTTTTAATACTTACATAAAAATGGAAGGAGAAGGGTGACTGTTTGCAGTCAATTGTCTACAGCTATCACTTCTTTTGTCAAGGAGGAGGATTTCAGGCTTCATGTAATGTCCAAAAAAATATCCTACAATGAAATAGCACCAACATCATAAACTGTCAGTTTATATATTCTCCTTCCTTGGCTTCCTTCCAGCCAAGCTCATTTAAAATATACTGTCACGAGCCAAAATGCATCATACAGTTTTCTAATATGCATTTCCTCATGAAAGGCAAAGTGGTGCATCATCTCTTAGACAGCTTAAAGTTAGGTTGAAGTTAAACAAGGTTTGTATTGTTCTGAAATACTGTGGGATTGAAAATAGGAGAATGAAATTCTGATGTGCTCTTGGTTAATGCAGTTGCACAGAATATGAAACCAAGAAAAGATTAATTACTAAAAAGAAGAGAGATGCCATTCTCTGAAATTTGGAAGTAGTATAGAGCAGACTGTCTTCCTTGCAGTACAACTGATGTGTATTGGAGTGATAACCTTGCCTGTGCATGTTTAATGACATTGTTTATCACAATAAAAGAGTCCTTTCACCTAAAATTTCCAGGCTGAGTATTCCGCTGATAGAAAAACTGACCTCCTTGTTTCTTTTTGCAAGGAGCACAGGCCAGGGGATTTTCTCTTTTGAAAGCTGCCTTGTGGCCATGGTTGTGGCTTAGGTACTGTAATGCCTTTATGTCTCTCAAAAAGACTTGAGGCTCAACCTGCACTTGTGCCTGCGAGGGAATCTGAGAAGCAGCTGGCCTATGGACAGAGAGGTCCTTTGGGCATGTGAACCCATGTATTCAAGAGATGAAAATATAACCTGCAAAATANACAAGTAGCAAAAATTATCGAAGGGCTGCAGAAAGCTGTGCTCATTCATTCATTCATTCATTCATCCATTCATCCATCCATTCAGGTTTACTTTGCATTTGGTGTTACTTCTGAGGTGTTTTCCTGTGTGTGACTTGTTAAGCATTGTAGTACCTCAGCTTTAAAAGGTATCACTATAACATTTCTTGCTTTCTTGATATGAGGAAGCTGTACAAAAGACTATTTCAGCCCTACGTATTATATTTGAGAGCTGCAAAACTTGGACTGATTGGGTAAACAAGGATGACTATGGGGCTGTTCAAACCTGAACACTCAAAACCTGTGATACCCTCCAGGAGATAAAATTTCATCAGTCTTGTTTACTGGTGTACTTAGGCTGTATTAGGGTCGCATACAAACATGCATACTCTGCTGCCATATGAATAAAAATCTCAGTTCCTTTTTATATAGACACTAAAATTCTCAAGCAAGACAAAATTACCACAGCTAAGACTTTTAAAATACACCAACCTATAAGTTGTGAGAGCTGACAACACTGCAGCTATTTTACTGTAGGAAAACATGGTCCAGTGTTTGAAAGGACTGTAGCATTACACCTGAAAAATGCTGTACAGACATTCTTTAACAAAGACTTTTGTAAAAGCTGCTTCCAGTGAGAGGGGTAAAGAGACGCTCTGCATGTCTTTTTATATTAAATGAGAGCATTGCTGGTCATAGGATTTCCAGACTGTGTTATGTTCTTCATTGCATTTCTAAAGCATGGAGTGCAATTGCAGCAGTACCCTGGTCTCTGCTACCATATTACAATTATTTCATGTACAAATTACATGTTTAGCTATTTCATAGGTGTCCATGCTCCTACTCACAGACCCCTTGTTAATGGTAGTACAGCCAACCTAAAAGTCTAGCTGCTATAAGAACTTCATGTTAGCTGCCCACCACACCCAGTATTCCCTTTCACATGTGTGAAACAGCTGACTTTTCATAGTCAAATGGAGGCCTGTGTATGCAAATTGTGCAAGCCAGTTTTTAGAGGATGTACATTATTTTTGGCATTGTCTACGAAGTACTGTTTGGGAGAGACATTGGCAAATAAATGCCCAACAGGAAGTGTCAAAGTGTTATTAATATGTAATATAGGTGGCAGCATCCTGGCACCTTGGCATAATGAAGGTTCTCCTCTCCTTAATCCAGTGCTGGCCTGGGCAAACCCAGTGAAGTGGAGAAGGGTTTGCCTTCTGAGCTGGTTCCCACTCTTGTCATCTTGCCAGGAGCAACCAGCCGTAACCTGTAGTTGTGATTTGAATGCTTAATGAGGGATCACGGGGGCTGAACATACAGGAGCAACTAAAATGTACAGCCATCACAACTATCCAGGTTTTCTGGTGGAACAGCAGATCATTTGATTATTCCATGAGAAAACTTCAAATAAGACACACAGGGGTGAGTTACAGGATGTGGAGGTGTTTCCTAAAGCAGGATGTGTACAGGTTTCCTAAAAAAAGAGTATCTCTGCAATGATTCAGAGGGAGTTTTAAAGTAATGTTTGGGCAACATTATAGCAGCATCCCTTTGGCAAAATGTAAATAAATAGTCAAAAGCAGAGACTCCATACTGTCTCCTTTCCACTCTTGTTCCCTTTAATTCCCTGCATGAGATGACAGCAGATAGAAATAGGCTGCCTTGCTGGAGACAAATATTCCAGCCAGACAATTCCTGTGCAACTGTCTTGAAACTGCTGCACTGCCTTCACTACCCAGGGCAAGCAGCAGGAAACACCACAAATGAGTATCTCAACCAACACCCATTGCTCAGGGGCCACAAATGCCAGGCAGTGGCAAGGCAATCACCAAATATGCCAAATTTGCTGCTCCCGTGTTGTGTTCCAGACTGAGTCCTGTCAGCCTGGAGCTCTGGCAAACTCACATTTTTTTAAGCAAGGCACTGCACTTGAATTAAGTATGCAGAGAAGATTTTTTGTTTGCATAAACACCAGGTTTTAATTTTTTGTTTTGACCTGCACAATCACTATGTTTACTTCCTGTTTGAAATGTGGAAGGAAAATTGTCATCACAGATACTGGTCTGGTAATTTGCTGATTTTCTTATGGTGATCACTTCTATGATACCAGAAGATGCCCTTTGTGACTAGTGATAATTTATTTTATGTTTGCTGGCAGCAAATTAAAGTTCAAATTTCATATTAAGTTATTTTATAGAGGGGTATCCAAGGTCTGACTCTTGCGTGTAGCTTGAGACATACTGGTTTTCCCACACAGCTGATTGAAATACAGGATAAAGGTTATCAAGTTATCCTGTCATGACTGCTATGTTTTTTCTAACCTTGCATGTGGCCAGGTTTAATGAATGGATTAAGATGAATTTGCAGATGCATTAAAAACTTTTTTCCTGATCCCACCAAGTATGTTACAAAATTTTCACGTCATAGACCTAAGTGACTCATTATTAGGGAAACTAGGATGATCCCCCAAAAATCTGAGTTTAGGATAAAGTTCATAATCCTTTTTGCCATTCCTTCAGATGCGTTTCAGTTGCACATGCCATTTAAAAGAATGAACCACAGATTTCCAGGGAAGGGGAGGGGGTAGTTCTTGGTAAAGGGTAATTACAGAGTTAATCAATGGCCCAGTGGCTGTTGTTTGTCCCTTGTCTAGCCAACAGGCCTCTCAATCCTCTGTGACTAAAAAAATGCTTGTGAACAGCCTTTTAAGCTTTCCTTTGTTGCTGTTATTCCTAGGAAAAGGCACCTTTCCTAGTAGTCAATTATCCTTTTGAGACTGGGCTGATTTGAGGCCCGACTGAGAAAGCAATGACCTGCTTGCCCTGGCAGTTTCAGTGGGGCACCAGTACTCAAGGATGAGAGCACTTGAAGGAGAATTTTTCTTGGCTCTTGCTAAGACTGGGCTGCATGTTGGAAACAGCGTCTGTATTTACCCACCTCGTGGTGGTTACCTTTAGTTCAACTTTTATTTCCACCTTCAGCTCTAAAACTTTTGCCACCATTACAGAAGATAAGAAAAATATTTGGATAGCAGAGAGCAGAGAGCAGATATCTGACAGCAGAGAGCAATAAGTGAAGGTTTTAAAGTACACTTTCATACTTCGTTATTCTGAATACCTGTTCTTTATTCAAGTTATAGTTTTCACATTTATTGCTACTTCATAACATACTGGTCATTGCATCCATTCAACAATTTCATATAAGGAAAGAAAAGTATTATTCATAAAAAAGAGTCTTGAGTATGATAGACTTGGTAATGTCTGTATTAAAGTGAAATAGCAGAACACAAAAATGCGTAGTGTGTGTAAAGAGGAGAAATCACTGGGAAAAAACCCTACACGTTTCTTGTAAATGACCACTGAATACCACAGAAGTGCAGTCAATTTTGATTATAACAACTATGTATGTTATGCTTACTGCAGGCTAACCTCCAGGTGTTCTTGAACCCCAAGGAATAGGAAGGAGCTGCAGGATTTAGCAAACTGAATATTATTTAACTTAATTACAGCAGATACAAAAATTGAAATATACATAAGACAGGTACCTAGATTTTTCAAATGTAAGTATGATTATGACCGTTAAAGACATTAATCAAATGTCCTGGACATTTTTCAATTTACATATTTATAAAATAATGCCTCATTAGACTCTTATTGCTGATAATGCTATGTCTGTAACGAATGCCACCCGAATGAGGAAGGTGGAGAGGTGGGATGTTAAAATGAATTACAAGAAGCTTGCTTTGGAAAAAACCTGACCATTTTCTCTATTAATGTTAGAGCTCTGCAGGTAGTAATATAATGTTCTCTGCCTATTTATTTTTATAAGCAGAATGTGACATGCTTTCTGAAGTTGATTTTTTAAAAATAAATAGATAATACAATGTGAAATTAAAAAAATAATCCTAAGAAATGAAGATTCCTGTTCTTCATCCATTGATTGAAGATAAAAATAGAAAAAAAAAATGAAAACAGCACATATTTTTGGAGAAGAGGCTATTCTAGATATTGCAGTCTGAATAGAAAAAATATTTGTGCAATAATAAGGAGTAGAAAAAGAAAAATGTCTGTGTTGTTCATAGAAGAATGTTGTTCATGGAAGAATCCATGCCTGAAAAGAGAATTGTCCCTCTTAAACTGACTTTCCCTGGACCTGGCTGTCCTGTATACTCAGTGATTGAATCACTGTAAAGAAGTTACTTTCCATATGTTCTCACTCTGTGTTACTTATCTTAATTATTAAGTTAGTAAGAATGAAGTAACTCTCTGGCTATGTCTGCTACCTTTTATCTGATCCTTGCTCTGGATGACTTCTCCTATCCTAATTTTATTTCTTGGGTCTGTATGGTCAATTATGCATCACTGAGCAGGATCTTGCAAACAAATTCATTTGAAGTTTTTTGAAATATCCAAATTGCATGGAAAAGAGGAGGACACAGAGACTGGCTAGCTTATTCCACTTCTTTACAAGAAATTTTTATTCCCATAATTTCTAGCTAAGATGTCCTCTCACAATAACTTTCTTCTAGGTTTTCTTAAGAGGCACTGCCACCAGGCAAGCATTTTGTCAAAAGTCACAGAAATGTACACACTGAGTAATTTTTAAAAAAATAATTTTGTATGAAATTGCCAAAAACTCTGACAATATTAATCCTTTCTTTATAATACAAAATGAAAAGCAACACCAAAAAACAGTGTAAATCATTCGTGCTTCCTTGAATTGGTGAATCTGAACTCCTACAGTGTTATGTCTTTTTAACAACATTTTTTAGAGAAAAAGCCCTTCCAATGTTTCACCAAAGTTTAATTTAAGAATGTTTAAGCCCATGGTGACTGAAGAGAAATTTGAGGATCGATACATGGTATCTTTTAAAACAAGGATTTTTTATAGAAGCAGACATCTTGAATGATAGTTGACACCTTAAGTTTCTGTAGCAGAGGAATAAGATAAGTAAGACACATTCAGAAATATTGACTTTTCCTACAAGCTTTTTGTCATTGCCCTTTTCTTAAGAAAAACAGAGTTATTGTACTTTTTTATGCAGCTGCACACCATATGACTAATTGCCTAGGATAATTTTTGGGGACATTATAAATGCAGAAAGGAGAAAGAGGGTAAAAATTCAGTATAAAATTAGGAAGTCCTTAAATTGTCTTCTTGGAAATCTAAGGAAGAAGACTTATCTGCATTCAAGCATAACAGTGTTAAGATTTCTGTGCTAATTTAATCGGTTGGTACATTCATGCTATGGAGTAGAGCAGATATGAACGTCTCTTAACCAGGCACAACTGAGCTAGCTTAGAATTCTGGGGCAAATGTCATACTGGGCAGTGCCTGCCAGGAACTGCTTAGTGTTTCCGCTTGGCAAAGCCTTAGGAACTCTGTATCGTGCTCTGTGGGGTGATGACAGCATGCCCAGTAATCTCTTAAAAACCTGACATATCTACAAATATATAAAGAGGTTATACGTGTACATGTGTGTGCATTCATACAAGTATATGTATGTGAAGTATGCCCTGCTGAGAGAAACTTTTTTCCGAAATACAGGTATTCTAGATGTTCCATGTAGGATTTCTCCTTCATATTATCTTTTTGCTTACCACATCATCACAGTGAGAAGAATTAGCTCACAAATGCAGTCAGATTTGTAGAATCACAGAAGCATTTTCAGATATTTTGGCATTTCTCTGAAGTGGACTGCAGAAGCTGCAAAGCTCACTGGGAGCCAAGTATCTGATTCCTTCTCAAACCACTGTTTCTGCTAGCCATAGGGATATTGCAGTAAAATGTTTGTTAAAACCAACTACCTGATATTCAGCAATGCTTATATTAACATTAAAGACAGCTTGAATGCATCTGCATCTAAACATGTATGTGGGATGTCATTCCTAATTAATTATACATACAAGCATTCATTGCCTAAAGAATATATAATGTTTCATACATGCTAGGATGCAATTACAGTGATATGAACAGTTTTAATTATGATACTAGCATAACATGAAAGTTAAAAAATCTTTCCAATTAAAAACATAGTCAAATACATATCTTTGAACAATAAGGAAATAATAAGAACAAACTGATCAGCAACTATAAAGCTTTTTTGTTCTAAGCTTTAGCTTTAAAGGGTGACATTTCTACAAAGGTCTGAAGGCAGGACAGCATGAAGAATTATACAGCATAAAATTGTGATAACTGCATATTATTTTCAATTAATCTTTTTTATTATTTTCCCATTTCCATGGGGAATATAAGCTGAAATGTACATTTATGATACCTGAAAATAATCATTGTTCTTCTTATTTTGCTTCTTCTGAGAGAGGCAAACTATTAAAATCCTGCTTAACCATGTTCTCTGATGTCTGACTTCTTAACAAGACTAAGGGTCACCTGGCCTTTTAGATACTATCACAGCTTCTAAATTACATTCTTATTAACATTATTTTCAAATGGAAAAATATATTTTACCTTGCGGTTTTAATATAAACCAGTGAATGGTATTGTTGAGTATTGTGAAAAAAACCTCCTGCACTTCCCCGCAGGCATCCCATATTATTTTCCATAGCACTAATTCTTTCTCCTGAATTTATTTTCACCAAATGAAAATTTACTTGAATGAAATCTAATAGTTTATTGAAAAATCTGATAATATCAGAAATTGTTCCTTTGAGACCTACTGAACATATACAGTCCAACCCCTGTTCCTACACAGTCCTACACAGGACTACCAGCGAGATTTACACCACAAGCCTGAGAGCATTGTCCAAATGCTTCTTGAGCTCTGTATGAATTTGTAAGTGAGGGCAACTATACAGTCCTTAAGTCAAAGATGCTCCTCATATGGGGCATGTGTCTTTGGGTCTTGATCCTATCTTCTGGTCTGACTGACCTGAGTATGATAAACCTTTAAAAGTCTGTGGAGCTTTGCAGAGTGATGTATGTAGAATTTATTTCCTGAGTTTTTAAACTAATTTTTAGAGTTTATTTGGTACTTATTGTAGGGGAGTTATAGTATAAATGCAAATTACTGTCATTAGAAACCTTGAAAGATTAATATGGCTTAGTCTACCTGAAGGTTAAATAGATAACCTTTATTAAGAGGCCTTACACTATTCCTAACTCCAATATTCAGAACCTGAAATCAGATTATGTTAGAAAAAATGTCTTACTCAGATGAAGTGGGAGAGCATTACAAATTCTAGGGTTGTGTCTTTTTATGAAAAGACTGAAGTCGACTGATGCCCAAATAGACACAAGGACATCTCAAAGTTTTCTTTCCCATACATTTAGCTCATTAAGTGAAAAGAACTTTATGAAAATCACACATAAACACTTTTCACATATCATTGTGCTATGAATATAAATTGCAATTTCAAATCATTCTGGCAGCCTGCTGAGTTGAGTTTTTTTAAGATATATGCAAGACTGTATAATGTTAATCTATCTGAGTACAGGGGAAAAAGAAAGTCGATAAAGATGATGCAGAAAGGTGGAAATTACACCTTCCTGTGTTAGCAACAACTTACCCCCTAAGAAGAGTTTATTTTCAGCAATTTTTGCTAGCACCTTTGACAGGGATGGAGGGACCCAATTACAGTCACCAGAGGACATATGCTAGTTAGTTTTGCAGCAGAGGCAGAACCTCTGCATGCTTCAAGGTGCTTCAACTGCCCCTTTATGCTTCTTACCCATTTCATGAATAGAATTGCTGCTGTTGAATACACTTGCAATCTGTCTGGTGTCCTGGGGTGGATGAGGAGCACAGAGTGAGGAACTCCACAAGGCTTTCTGTTAGCACATGCTGGTGTGGTCTATGGCAAAATCTATTACATGCTCATCACAGAGAGCTCATGGAGAAAGCCTGAACTAGAGTGTTGTACCACAAACACCTTACCAGACAAACTGAGTAGTCCAAATATTTTCCAACAAAAAAATGAACTTAAAAAATTTTACACTGAAGAAGGAAATGGAAACATCTGATGATGCTCTGTGGCTGTAAACTGTGTTTTCTCCAAAGAAATCCTTTCCTTCCTCCTTCTTTACTAAGGAACTCAGATGAGCCAGTTTTGTATAAATACATGTTTTGTACCAGAATTGTCAAATGGCAGTGTTAACCAGATATCTGGTCCTTAATCTTTGGTGAGACAGTAGCTGCAGTTGCTGGGAACCTACTGGGATTTTCAGAGAAGATTGACTTGCACTCTGATATGAAAGGTTGCAAAACAGAAAAGGAGCAAGTATGTCTTCAAAGTTTATTTCCCATACCTCTAGCTCATCAATTATGAAGGTGAAGAACAGAAGTAAGCAGTTTTCATGGGTTTTTGTGCTGTGTTTGGGATTTTCAGAAAAGCATAAAACACAGCCAATGACTCCCCATGGTAGGAAGGTACCACCCTGCCTTTGAGGAAAATCTCACCTTCTCTCTCCAAGTAGCTTACCATTCTGCAGGGGTTTTGGACCATGCACTTGTATAACCATCCTCTTCAGCTCTCCTCACATAGGGATGGGTTGTCATTCAAGTACAGCAACAGGACTTGAAACTAGTTTATCTTCTCTTTACAAATAACCTGCCATAAAGCAAGGGATTGCTACTACTCCAGCAAACAAACACTTTGACATGGATCAATTTGAAAAGGATATTTTATAAACGTCTTCTGCATGAAAATGTTTCTTCTAATTCCCTTATAAACATTATTGGGGTTTGGTCTGGGTTGGTTAGTTTTGTGTTTGGGTTTGGGTGGATGTTTTTCTCAAATGTTAGTTTCTTTGATCTTTTAACAAATTTTGGAATCTTTGAAATGCTGATGTTTCTGTGTTCCCATTTTAAGCTGTATATGCAAACAAACCATAACAGTGTTAATTTCTACCTGCTGTCCAGTCACAGAACCTATGAAATTAATTATTCTCTCATCAGGAACACCTTGAAGCTTAGATCCTCTAAAGTAAAACTGTATTTTAAGGTTACAAGGGTCACAATCAGTAGTAGAGGTCTCTAGCCTTTAGATTTATGAGCTACTCTGTGGAAAGGAAAATCCATTCTAAGTTTTTGGTTTAAAAAGTGAAATGGCTTCATAGAGCCTCCAAGAATTGCAGTAAGCTTATCATAGCATCAAAAATCTGGTTAATGTAGTAAAGTTTAGCAGGAGCTGCTAAGATATTCAGCTTAGTTTCATAGAGGGAGGGAGAAGGAAGGAATAAACTCAAAACGAAGGCCATTTGTTCTTACTAAATATAGTAGAAAATCCCCACTGGTTTCATTGTGCATTTATTTAATCTTAAATGTCTTCAGGTAACAGTATATCAAAATATTTCATAGCAGAATAACACTCAATAATGCAGTGAACCCCCTTATCTTCTCCCAAACCTAATACTGCTGGGGCAGAAACTTATTGCTTGTTGTGGCTGTTTAGTCTTGGCTATCACCAAATTCCCAACCAGCTGCTCCCTCACTCATCTTCCTCCAGCCATTTTCCCTTTGCCCATTTTCATTTTCAGCTTCACCTTCTCCCTGAGCTGCTGACTGTGTGCTTGTGGTCAGTCTCCATAGCAGTTTGCCTCCACTGTTCTTCTTCCTCATTCTTTACCCTGCTCCAGAGGGGCTCCTTCCCACAAGATGCAGTCTTTCAGGAGCAACATCCTCTTCCACAAGCTCTCCATGGGGAATGCCTGTTCCAGCACCTGGAGCAACCCCCTCCCCTCCTTCCTCCCTGACCTCAGTGTTTTCACTGCTGTTTCTCTCACGTTTTGTTCCCTCCTCCTCTGCCTGTGTGGTGTTTACTGTCTTAAGTATATTTTTCCAGAGGTGCCACCAGCATGGCTGCTGGGCTCAGCTTTGGCCAGTGGTGGCTCTGGAGTTGCCTGAATCTGCTCAACACAGATGGGTCTGGGGTTGGTCATATGCAAGGAGAAAAGAGACCTCCAAGATCAACCTCTGAGCTACATGTGTTCTTTTAGGAGATCCACAGCACTCTGAGACCTGTGCTTAGGACTGAAGACATTTGGCTCTAGGAACCCATGTGTAACTCCTGTTTCTGCTGCTTGGGGATCTCTGCATGGCCAGTCAGCTGGTCTGGACACAGAACCTTTTCCAGCTTGAATGGTCTCACCCGTCACAGCTTGGCTGGGTGACCTTGGTAAGCAAGGTGGCCTGGAAAAAAATGCCTTCCCTCCTCTATAAAACCTCTTTCAGGGCACCATGCTGCTTGACTGTTAAAGTGATTTTAGGAGGATCACTGGTTTACACAGCCTCAACACTCTTCCAAGTGACATTTTTCCAAAAGGCTAGCAGCCCTAGCCCCATATGCCTGGGGACAGGGGAAGGCAAGACCTGGACAGAGCATCTGACTGTGGGTGGTGGGCATGCCCAGGGTGGCTAATCAAGTGGGACTCCAGTGCCACAGCCTCAGAGAAATCAGCTCCAGGAGACAGGATCAGCCTTTACACAGCCATAGTCACTTTGGTCAGAGGGAGACGAAAATAATTACGAGAATAACTTAAAGAGAAAAATGCGTGAATCCGAAGTAACAAAAAGTAGTATTTGTTTATTTTTCTGTCTACATGTAAATGAGTTGAACACAAATTTAGCAAAATTGCTTCCTTAATGCCTTGAGGAAAGACTCATTCTCTTGATAAATCCTGACAGCACATTTTAAAGAAATTCTATTTCAGAACATGTTTTTGTGATCGACTCAAAAAAGGATTTTCTTTTCCTATCACAAAGTTACCAGAGACATATTTTCTCTTTAAATATGATTAAGAACTCTTTTCCTAAAATGAATCCCCTTAAAATTAAAATTCATAGTCCTTATAACTCTGGAATAAGAGGAAGCGGGGATTCCCACTGAGCATGAATTGCAGGTGAATGTGGATAACCTCAGTGTTCAGCCTTGATTTCTCTCCTGCAAAAATAAGTAGAGAGGATCAGTGATGGTGCTTTGAACCCTCCAGGTTCTCTGAGCCTGAAGAGATGACGCAAGAGGAAGAAAGAGAAATTTTGAGTATGTTTGATATGTCTGACCGTGAGATATAACATGAGAGATACAGCATGAGCCCTGCCCCTTAGATTGTGATCCCTTCCCCGAGCTGCTTCCAGAATAAGATAGTAAAACACCCTTCTGATAAATCTAGATGCAAAACTGCTGTGTACTGTTTAATTAGTAGTGAATCAGTATTTAATATAATGTTTTTTAATGTAACTTTGCCTTTGAATACTGTAATATTGTTTCTGAGAAATGGTGAAAGGATTGTCACTGAATGGTGAAAGGGTTCAAGTGCGGCAAGCACCTCCTGCATTAATGGTTCCATTCTACCAGAACACAGTAACTTAAATACTAATTCACAATTCACCACAAACCTAAAAGTTCTATTTTCATAAGTTCCACCAGACACAAGCTGGATATAGCATACTGCTTTCCTGAAAAGTTTTGGATAATCTCAGACAGGTTCTGCAAAATAGAAAATTGATGGTAGATAATTTGAACGAAGTTTCAATCTTTGTTAAGCACATAAGTAATGCTAATCATGGTATCTCTGTTGGTATATTTTTGCTTGGACTGAATTCCCATGCAGTCTCTCTGTAGCCTGAAGTGCCTCAGGAGCAACCATTTCATTACCTTTCATATGTGATAACTGTCAGAGGCCAATTTTTCTGTAGAAGATGTCTTGTTCTTTGTAGCTTATCCTTCTTATATCTGTGGTTTTACTCAAGATGCAGGTAGATAAACTGATTAAAACTGTTATGGTTAAAGGAGTTCAGGCTAAATATTTACCATTAAGCACCGTAAAGTTTAATGGATGGATTTTCCAATTTTTTATGGGGGTAGAAAAGAGACCTGAAATATGCTGTCCTTGGGAGCCGTGTAGAAAATTATAGCCAGATGCCTTTCAGATATGGGAGGAATTTTGCACAGCCTTTTTGATTTTGCCTTGCCACACATCAAGTGTCTGATGATCAGGATTTCCTGAAGGCTGAATCTTTTCGTCTTTGCTTTTCTCAGTGTTCAGCCATAGAAGCAGATGTCGCTGGGTGTAGCCTGCTGAAATAAATACCAATGTTTAACTGAGATCCTTAATTGTTTGAAAGTACTGTCTTTGCTAGTATTTTACATAAAGGTAAGGTCTTCCTAATAATCCTGACATTAGGAAACTGCATTTACAATGTGATGAGATAAAAGTGTGCAGGTCACTTTTGGCTCAGTAAAACAGTCTGAGTCTTTAATTTGCTAAGCCAAATAAAATGAAATAACAGCATTCAAAAATTAGAGTTTTAAAATTATTTCTTAGATGTTAAGCTAAATTCATCCACGTCCTATGTAACTCAAAGAAGTCTCTCTAGTCTCAGACAAGTTTAGAAAATAAAATTGAAAGTAAGTTTTACTGCTGTTATTGGCTGATTTTTTTCATGGTATAGTGTATTGCTAAGTTATGGAAGTCATTCTCTTGAGGATATGCAGACTCCAGAGGAGGGAGGATGGATGATGTCTGTAAAAGAGGATAGATCAATTAATTGAGACTATGCCTAATAGTATTAATCAGAACAGGGTGGGTTTGAGCCAGGAATAGCTCCAAGGTATATTCAGCTGATCAGACTAGTCAAATTCACTGTTTTACCACCTGCTCTCATGTTCCTTCTAGAACTTTGACTAATTTTAGATCTTGGAGTTGAATTAGCAATTTATAGTGCATCCTTACCAGATGCTGTTGACACGTGGATAAAACAGCAACACTGGCTGAAAACAATTTTTGAAGGTGACCTTGTGCCTGCAATTTTAAAATCTAATCTAAACGATAGCATACAGTCATTCACCTAATGCCAAATTAACCAAACTGAAGCAATAGATACAATACCAGAGAATTGTTTTGTTAGTATGAGTCACAGTCACCATAATTTAGCAAACAAATTATGTATTTCTGGCACATGACTCCATCTGGTTGCTCATAGTGAAAGTTTCCCAATGCTGGACTTGGTTATTTGCAAATGATACATCTTAATTTCATGCATTTTGTGAGTCCGTCAGTTGACTATTCTGCAAATTATGAAGATACATTTTTTGTAGAAAAATTATGTATGCCTATCTGCAAGCCAGCAAATCTGTTTTAATTTAAGCTGCTGTCCCAGGCATTCCATACTGGTTTTTTCATGCCTGGTCAGTGTAACACAGGGAATGATGCAGAGGGCAAAAATGGATTTTACAAAGGGTCCATCCAATATGGATAAAGCTCAGATCTGAATACACTCATGTCCAAATTTGGGCTTTTTTATTTTCGTTCTGCTAGAGAAAAACTGTGTAATATTTTTAAGTCAACTGACCCCCGAAGGTAGGTTAAGAGGACCAGTTACCCAAGTTTTTGATTCTCAGACTCTCATTCTGTTTTACCATTAGGACAATCTTTTCAGAAGAAAGGGAATCTAAAACAAAGATGTTGATCCCATTAGGATGAAGAGATAAGTCTTTTTGTTTTATTGTTGTGTTGTTGCCTTTGTTTTTTGTGGTTTTTTGTTTGGTTGGTTTGGTTTTTTAGAACCCCTATGGAAAAGCTATTAAAGAGATAGCTGCTATAGCATGCATTTTTTTCCCTCAAATATAATGTTTGTTTATTGTGCAGGATCTGTGGTTATATATCTAAGACTGACTGGCAGTGAAAACTGAACTGTGATTTAGCAGATACATATAGTATGAAATTTATGTTAGTTGGGTTTAATGCTCTCCTTTTGCTGCTAGAACAGCCACAGGAATTGTTGTCGTAAGTAGAGAAGACAGGGATAGGATCCAGTCACCCAGAATCCAGTCAAATAACAAAACTGATATAATCTACTGTAAATTTTACTAGAAAATTTGTTCACAGATACTTCTGAGATTTCAACTACTGTAATCATTTTAACTGTTATTTTGATTCAACTTCCATCATTGTTTTCTGATTCTTTCTAGCCTGCAAAACATTCCCCCATCAGTGTATTTTTACAGTGGATGATTTCCCCTGGCATTAGATCATGACTCTTCCTAAAATATTTGCCTGAGAGCTTTTACTTCTCCATTGGGAAGAGACATCAAAGAGTTATCATCTAATTGATTTTGTGTTTTGTCTTTTTCTTCCATGAAAAATTAGGTCAGCACAACACAGGATAAGGGGAAAAAAAGCATTTAAATTAAGACATAGCCTATAGCTTCACCAAGACCTATTCATATCCACTGTAAACATTTTGTTAGGATTTTTTTCTTAAGAGATATTTACTTAATAGGAATCTTAGGGGTTCAGTTTTTGGGGGTGTTTAACCTAAAGTGTCAAGAGATTTGAACATTGAAATACAGTGGCATAGATCACTAGAATATAGAGATTGAATAAATTGTCCAACTGAAATGTAAGCTTTGAAACTTCCTCAAGTTAGGCAGACTCCATTCTTTCTGAGTTAAGGCTGTAAAATTAACAACTTAACTGCAAGCATATGGACCCCTTATGCTGCTATTTCAAATGATGTTTAGTTCAAATTATTCAATCTCTGAAAACTGAGATGGGAAGGTCTTCAGCTATCTTAATTCTTTTATCAGATGTGTATCTATATGATATTATATTGCAATGCAAATAAAAGAGAGGTCAGTGTTCTGATAATTTTATAAATCTGTCAGTTACAATTCCCAGTGAAACCAATTGAGTTTTCACGTAGAAAGGTGAATAGAAAATGCCAGCAGTGCATTTCAAATTCAGAATCTTAGGATGATTTTTTTTTTAGTTATCAAAATGTGCCTATGTTCACAGCAAAACTTCTGAGATATAGGACTGTGCAGCAAAAAAAGAAGAGGGGGAAATAGCAGTGTACTATGAATAATGCTATTTCGGCTGCAAGACAGTATGGTTAAAATAGCATTTCTACTGGATGAAACACCATGAGTTTTAGAAGTGATATTATTTCTTTGAGAATTTTTGTAGAAGGAAATAGTGAAAGCTTCTGTATGTTTTTGTAGTAAAAATCAAGCCTTTTTATCTTCAGTTAATGGCCAAAAAAACTTTGCATTTCCACTGATGCCTCTTTGCCTGGAAGTTTTCAAGCCAGGTTGGATGAAGCTTCAAGCAGCCTGCTCTAGTTGAAGGTGTCCCTATCCATGGCAAATCATTGGCAGGAATAGATGATCTTTAAGCTCTCTTTCACTTCATGAAACTTGATAGATTCTATGAAGAAAGAAATTTGACTAATTAATGCATTACTTGAAGTTTCAGTCATCTACTTTCAAACTGTAATAAATTGGTTGGCAAAATAAGAACCAAATTACTATTTCTAATTCTGTATCCTTAGTTGATGTATTTACATTGCGCAGATCAAAAATGTGAGACTTCATGAATACGAGATAACTAATTCCTGAGTTAGTGTGGATATTAATTTAAATGCTGATGCTGGCACAACTCCATCTTTCTCAGCAGCCAAGTAGTTCAGTAATATTTGTAATGTGAATTAATTGTCCAGCTACTTTGCACAGAATTTCTAATCCCAAACTACCCAGTCTCTGCTATCATTGCTGCCATGCAGCCAGGATGATAGCGTACGCTGGCATTCATGCCAATCTCTAGATTGTTTCCTATATATCTTCCCATTCAGGCAGCTCTCTTTATCCAGATTTCAGACTACAAAAGGTAGATCTGAGTTTTGCGTTGCATCTCATGATATTTGTTACATTGCAATTTTTAAGATTTATTGAATTATTGGATTTGTTGAGTTTAGCTCTTCTTGAGCTTATACTGCAGTGCAAATGGATATAAATGTAATAGATGTAATTCACTGCTTGTGTTTAAGAAGCAGTATCTGCTTTCTTCTAGAATGGAACAATCGACAACCAATTGTAGTGAAAAGTTGTTTACATTAATTCATGCAGTAAAATTAATTTTTTTTTTGTGAAGTCAGGCCACCTTTATGTTTATTGCGTGGGGGTTGACAGCCCATGAGCTAAATTGATTTCACTGGATGTTTCTATTTGACTTGCCAATTTTTCAGGTGAAAGAAAGAAAACAGTCATACCATTATTCAGACTAGAAAGAGCTAAAGGATTTATCCTCCACCATAAACTGGAGAGGGATAGAAGCACTGCTTGTAGATGGGAAAAAGAAAAGTCCCCATCCTTTTGCTGCCTTTACATTGGCTGCACCATGAACCCAGTGCTCAGGTTGAGACAGTCAGCCTTCCTCATCCTACCTGCTTCCTTCCCCAGCTCTTCAGAATTCACCTTTGCAACAAAAGTGCACCTCAAAGGGTTGAGATAAGGAGGTCCGTGGGAAGGATGTAAGGCTGCTTGCATGGGAATTGTCCAGTGAAGAGGAAATGCAACAGTCTTTTGGGAAAGCCACTCTTCCTTGGCTATGGGAAGAGCAAAGATAGGCCTGAGTTTAACACCTCTACAAAAAGGAAGAAAGGTCTGACAAAGCAGGATCTCATTTCCACGGAATTGAAGGCAAGTCTTGGCTGCCTTCATGCTAAGGATATGTATGCAGTTCTACAAAGAACCAAATATTTACTCTCGTTAGTGAGTTCTAGGTGACACTGTTATTGATGTCTGGATAAAGTCTTTTCTCACTTTGTCATGCTTGACCATCCTGTGGTGTGTCTGACCAACTTGTCAAGCTTCCACAATAAAATGACTGCTGTGGTTGACAAGGGGAGTGCAGTGGATATTGTCTGCTTGGACTTCAGTAAGGCCTTTGACACTATTCCCATAAGATCCCCAAAGAGAAGGTGCCCATGTGCAGGCTGGATGGTCAAATTGAACACAGTCTGAATGACCATGCTCAGATGATGATGATAATCAGCTACACAAAATCTGATTGGTGGCCAGTAACTGGTGGTGTACTCCAGTGGTCAGTACTGGGTCTAATCCTGTTTAACATCTTCATCCGTGATCTGGATGATGGACCAGAGCATACCCTCAGCAAGTTTCCTGATGATAAAAAACTGGGTGAAATAGCTGACATATCAGAGAATCATGCCATCCAGTGGGACTTCATCAGGCTGGAGAAATGGTCTGACAGCAATGAAGTTCAGCAAGGGAAGGTGCAACATCCCACATGCGGGGAGGAACACCTCAAGCACCAGTATATGCTGGGGCCCACCCAAATGGAAAGCACCTCTGTGGAGAAAGGCCAAGGTACCCTGGTGGACATCAAGGGCCAATGGTATCCTGGGCTGCATCAGGAGAAGTGTTGTCAGCCAGTCCAAGGGAGATGATCCTGGCCCTCTCCTCAGCCGTGGTGAGGCCACAACCAGAGTACTGTGTCCCGTTCAGACCTCCTCAGTACAAGGGACACACAGACATATAAAGTCCAGCGAAGGGCTACAAAGATGATGAAGGGACTGGAGCATTTCTCATAAGAGGGAAGTCTGAGTGAGCTGTGACTGTTTAGCCTGGAGAAGAGCAGGCTCAGGAGGATTTTACCAATGCGTAGAATGTACTAAATGGAGCCAGGTTGCTTTCAGTGCTGCCCAGTGACAGAATAAGAGTCAATGGCCAAAAAGTGAAACACAGACATAAAGTAGTTCTGAGTGTGTGTGAGGGTGATAGAGCAGGTTTACTGAAAGCTGCTGGGATCCATCCTTGAAGATTTCAAAGGCCATCTGCATGTGGTGCTGGAACTGCCTTTGGGTAGCCTTGTCTGAGCAGGAGACTTGGGCAAGTTTTCTTCCAGAGTTCCCTTCCAGCCTCAACCATTTTTACTGATTTTGTGAAAAGAGAAAGATTAGTTGACAGTCTAGTTTCTAAGCTCTGCTTTCTGTTTTGACATATCTCAATTGTCTATAATGGGAGCTTAGACACCTACATATAGATATCTAAATATGGTTATAGTCTTGAACTGAAAGAAACACGGGTTATCTTGTTTTCACATAAACAGTAACATACATTTTTTTTTTGTTAAAGGGTATTACTTCAACCACTTAGATTTTCTCTAGCTCTTATGTCATTTTCTTATTTTATATTTCTGGTTTTCTTTTTTTCTTTTTTNTCTGGTTTTTTTTTTTTTTTTTTTTTTTTTTTTTTTAATTTTCTACCTTTCTGCTAAACTTTTATTTCAAAATCAAAACTTTCATTTAAAAAACTTCTGAGTCAGAAATAAGTAAAATACCTTAACGATTTAATACAGAGGAATTAATAACAGTAGTAAAAAAATATTTTAACAGGGCAGTATTAAAACATTTTAGTTACATGACATTCACTGCAGCATGATTTATGTCATTGAATGCTTGGGATATATGGTGTTGTCTCTGTAGAGTTACAGGGATCCATTCTCAAAAGGACGTGTATAAAATAATCTCTGAATAAAAGTACTGACTGGTAGAGGGAAGGTGTTACTTGTGACCCAGTGGTACTTTCAACACCCTACTTAGGATGCACTTAGGTTAAGTAGAAGGGTTGCAGGCAGGAATTTCCCATGAGATGAGGGAAATGTTTGAGGTACTCAGAGTTTGTAAGTGTTGTACAATTGTTAACCACCATCAGAAATACATAAGATATTTTTGCATTAGTGGATGTACTCCAGAGATGCTGAAGAGGTAGATTAAAGCTTTTCCTGACATTTCTTTTTTCTTTCTTTTTTTTTCAGTCTCACTTATTTTTCTTCATACATCACTGAGGTCCTGATAACTTTAAAATTAGTTGCATGGTGGTTTTACTTCCTATTTGCCTGGTTATTTACTATCCATTAGTGTATACAATTTCTGATAAAGAAAACCTATCATATTTTCTTCTGCTATGATGACTTGCACATTTGGTAGCTTCTTCATCAGCTTATACTGCTTACATCTTTTTCTTTAATGGAGGGAATGGAAATTACCTAGTTTGTAATGCAAGGTAAAATCTGACACTACTGGAAATATTTTCATGAAGAAATAAAATTTGTGGCATCTTTAGTACCACATATATGCCTCCTTTCGAAAAGGAAAACACCAGAAGTAACTGACTCAGTTTCCCAAAAATCTGTCCCAAAAAATGTGTATACCTCTATTCAGGTCCAAGTGCACTATTCTGCTGTGAATCAAAGCTAAAAGCCTCTCATGAAATACTCAGTAGCAAAAAAATGGTCCAAAATATGGGAGGATAATAGCTGTAAAAAAACATTAATGTCATCAGAGTAAACTGTGTGTAAGGAGAGTAATTCTTTATGTGTTTGTTTTCCAGCAGTACTAGCTGCTTTAGAGCAAGTACCTATTTCTTGAGATGACCTTGCTTCTTTAATTCTGTGGTCTGGAACAAGGTACAGTATTACAGCTGTAGGTACAGCTTTTTCTTTTGATTTTTGCCTATGAAGAAAGTAGTTCAGTGCCCACTTAAGATCTGACAGAGCTGGCAGGCTGCTTCAAACTAAAAGGTATGTCACATCAGAAATAGTTCAAGTAAACCTGGCCAAGTCTGAGCAAATGTCAGATTTACAAGCACTCTTGTAAAAAACATAAAGCTTACAAGCTGGGGAAGAAGGAAAAAAAAACCTCTTCTGAGCTGCATAATCTTAATTGTTATTTATAGCTGTAACATATTAGAAAAAAATTCCTCAATTAAAAGGTGTTATTTAAATGCACACTGTCTCTTTAATAATGAACTCCAACAGACAGAAAAGCTGGATGCCTTCTTTCTTGTAGTCAAGTAAGCTTTCATCACTTTTCCCTTGATGTTGGATTATAGAGCAAAGTTAAAAAGAAAAGTGAACCTCAAGCCAGGTTTTTAAATCCAGAGATAGGCAACAAATTTAAGTGCCCTGATTCTGAAATGCTGAGCCTCTGGCAACTCACATTTACTTTAAAGGGAGCTGCCAGGGGCTCAGCACCTGAAAATAAGGTCAGTTATTCAGGCACTTCACTGAAGATTGATATTTCAGAGATAATCCATAACCAGAGCACAGAATGATTGTACCCCTCTGGGAGGAAAGAAAATTCTGAAGTGAAAAACGGAGGCTTGTCATGTTAACCCTCCTTGCTGTTACTAAGCAGGAAGAGCAGTATCTACAGAAGAAATCAAAATGTATCTATTTTATGAAACATGAGCATTAACATACTTGACACTTTAAAAAAAAAAAAAAAAAGAAAAGAAACACAAAACAAAACAAAGAACAAAACACTGAAACAAAGGAGGGGGAGAGTTTTACGGGACAGCACAATTTGAAAAATCAAATTTCAGATCATTAAGTCATGGCTTTGCCTTCTACTGGCTAGTCTGCCTCTGAAGGATGATACTTTCATCTCAAAATTTCATTCTTTCACCCAGTGTGCAAGAAGCCTATCCACATACAGAGCTGAGGTACTTATTTACTCCTTCTGCCCAGATAGGGAGCTAGGTGGTGAGTCCACAGAGGGACACAGAAGGAGATATGTGGTTATGATCTTAGGCTATTAGCAGGTCTCACTTAAGTCATTACTTGGCTGAGTTTCTATTGGCTCATCCTTTCCTGGCTTTGTTTTAAAGGCAGATGTGTCCCAAGAAGTAATAACACAAGCTCTATGTGTAGCGGTCTTTTTGTGGGCAGGGGGCATCTGAACTGGGGTGTACTTTTTACTATTTTAGTGTGCAAAGGTCACACTAAAAGGAATTTGACCAAATTCTCACCACAAACCTGGTCAAAACTAGGGGTGTAGTTGGCTTATCATGCAACATCCTTGTTAAAAAGGATATTATTTTTTTCAATTCCCACCACTTCAGGGACTTAGATCATCAGTTTTCTATTTTCAACATTCCTGTGGTTATTTCTTTCATTGCTTAACTGCTTTATTCTTAGGCTTTTTGCTTGGAACTTCGCCCCCATTATTCAACAATAGAACCCATTTTTTTCCCTTCCTTTTTTTCCCCCCAAATTCAGGTAGAAATTCTGCATGTAGGTTTGATCCTGTCAAAAGCATGAATCTGGGATCGGGAGGTTCCATTAAATCTAATTTTCCCTCTTAGTTGTGTCCTCAAGCTGATTGTAGTAGTACCATGATGTTTTGTTTGGAAATTACAAATGTTGAAAGGAGGGAAATGAAAAAGAATTTTCAGCAGTTCTGTCAAGTTGCATTGCTCTATCCCTTCATTTTATTTTGAGCTCCAGCATGCATTTTTATCTGACTTTTCCTCTTACTTTTGAATCTTCTGCATCTCCCCAGTACAAAGCTATCTCATGGTGTGAGCTGTGCTAGTACTCACATTAAAAACATTAATTTTCAAGGATTCTTTACTGAGCTGTGAAAATTTGCTCTAGGCAGACACATGGCTTGAGGCTGTGATGCAGAAGGAGGTTTGTGTAATCTCCAAGGCCATTTTATGACACTCTTTCCTGCAAGGGTTCCAACCTGAAAGTTCCAGAAGTTTAATTTTTGTGTCGTAATCTGCTGAAACTCTGCAGAGTTCTGTCTAGTTACTCCAGAGATTCAGAGAAGTTTTATGTCAAGGAGCACCAGCCAGCTCAGAGAAACCAAACTGGGCCTTTCTCCCTGCGAAATATGCTGGTGTACATTACAACCACATATCAAATCAGCCTTCTTCTTCAGCCTCACACTGCTTTGAGGCAGCCCAGATGTCCACAGTGACCTGCCTTAAAAAGGCCCTGCTTTACATAAGTGAGCCTGCCAACAAATACACTTTTCCCCTCAGAAACTGATTCATAAACTTTCTGGACTCTGGACAAACTTTGCTTACAGACAGAGATTAGATCTGTGTATGTGTGAAAAGCTAACACTTTGGGAAGTGTCAAATCCTCCAGACAAATGCAAAAAACCCAGAAACTGATAGAAAAATGAACATTAAAAGAAGTAATGAGAAATTCTTGATTTAATATTTCTCTGCTTTGTTTTAATAGTCTCAGTCTGTGTTTTAACACTCTTGGACTGAGCAGTCTCAAATGCAGGATAGCACTGAGCAAGAGCTTCTAGATAATCCCATGGGGATTTTACAGGATCTGCAGAGCAGGGAGGCTCTAGGAGCCATTACCTTATAAAAATTAGACTAGGTCCGGGGTTAATCATGGTAGGAACTTCATGAAAAGGTTATACGGGGGTGCCCTCTTCTTGGCTGGGATGGTGTTAATTTTCTCTTAGTAGATCATATACTGCTGTGTTTTGGATTCAATATGAGAATTATATTGTGTATTGGTCCTCACATTGATATGAAAGCATGTTGTATGGTGAGACTACCTGTGATGTGACAACTCACACTTGTACTGCCCTTCACTCTACTGAGTAAGGGAAGGAAGGAAGGAAGGAAAGAAGGAAGGAAGGAAGGAAGGAAGGAAGGAAGG
>VWZQ01003820.1:80033-95114 GCA_013397015.1 Myiagra hebetior | reverse complement strand
TACATCAAGCCTAGGAAACATTATTTTTTTAAAAATGTTAGGACAGATTTTATTGACACAACTGTTAGAGACGCAAAAAAACCCAAAGAGTTTTTATTCTGATTATCAATATTATTTATTTTTAAAGACTTCCTGATAACATTTTCTCCTGCATCTTTTATCTCCTCTCCTCATCTCATCAAGGTCAAAACCCATAAAACCCTCCCCTTTCATTTTGTGAAACTCTCATTAGTGAGAATTAATAAAATAGGATTATCTGAATACTGGAAACTGAATATTTTATTTAAATTTCTAGTTTGCTTTCAAGATTCTCTTTTCTTTCCAAATATTTCCCTTTCCAGTAATAAAAGTTTTACGATTAAAGTAGTTTAGTATATGTCCTAGTTCTGGCCAGGACAGGCGCTTTTAGCAGTAGCCAGGAGGGGCATTACCCAGACCCGGAGGTTGTCCTGCACCACCTCGCACCCTACTCAGGGGTGGGGGGCAGGGGGTCCTTCGTCACCAGGGTCACACCGGGTTTCACGGGGTGGGCATTTGCATGTGAATTGATTGTCCTTTTTACACACCACTATTAATATTGATACTGTTTCTTGCTTCCCTCATTGATGTTTCCAGTTAATTGTTCTTATCTCAACCCTTGATCTTTACCTTTTGTGCCTCTAATTCTCATCCCCATCCTGCTGCAGAGGGAGGGGGTAGGGGGGAGGCAGAATGAGCCAGAGATGTATTGTTTAGTGGGAACACTAAATTAGGGAATACCATTCTTAAAAAACACAACAGTGTGGTAACTCTGAATTCTTTGCTCATGCATAAAAACATATTAGATTTAAAGCTGATGGTATTTTTTTTTTTAGTTTTGTTTATGCTACTTTTATCCCGTGGTTCTCTGCAGAGCAGTTATGCTACTAAATATTATCTGTCATTACAAAGGGAATTTCCAGGGAAATTAATTACATCCTTTGGTCGCAGCACCATCATACAAGTATGAGGCACTTCTGATAGATTCTTTCTCACTCTTTTCCTCTCCTCTATTTTCATAACAGTCACGTCCTGTCATAAGAAGGATATTGTTTCCCATGGCATTTCTTTCAGATTCATAATTTAGGAATGTACGAGCAGCAGTATGTAAAACGCTGGGAAGGAAGTGGATTTTGTATATCTCTAGCAGATTTTTAATGGAAAATGTATCAGATAATTTGTGCATCTGGTAGTTTGTAAGATACTATCCTTCCATTTCAGCTTTAGATTACAGTTGTCATTGGATGTGAGTCCCAAATTTTGTTTCAGCCTGCACTCTCAGGCTTGGCTTATGAACTATCTTTCACCCTAAGCATAAAAATTCCCCAGCAATTTATATGACACAGAAAAATATATTTTACAACACCCATTTCTGTGTGTTGAGGCCCCGACAGTCAAGAAATCACAAGAGAAAGATAAACTAAAGTTCTGTATTGCTGTAGAAAAAACTGCAATGCTAAGATACTGTATTTAGGAAATAGCTATCTTCTCTGTAAACCTATGAGAGACAGCACCTTGTTAATATCAAATATTATGAGGCATTCCATTGGTGGCAGATAAAATATTTCAGTTTATTAGAATTACAAAGTTTTTTATAGATTAGCATTGAAGTGTTATTCTTTTGCCTCTCAAAATTTTGTGCGTCGCTAAGCTATAAATTAAAATATCTGCAGCAACAGCTCCACCAATGTCTTATCATTCATGACCACCACCTTTTGGTGAGACTGGATTCAGTGAGAACATATTGAAAAAGTACTTGAGGTTTTTGTGTCTAGTGTGCCAAAGGGGAAGAGCCCAATTCACCTTCTGTGTAAAAATAAATCAGGGAGAATTCTAGAAGTTAATGCATTTACTTTGGATAGAAAGTAGTTTTAGAAAGAAAGTATGAAAAAGTAGTTATTTCCTTCAAGCACCTCTGCTCTGCGAGATAGATGACAATAACTTCAGCTATAAAGTCTGCTCAGCAGAATTTTACCAGTCCTAGAACTGCATGCACTAGTTGTGGTTGTCAATGTTGCCCCGTGCACATGCTTGGAGGTATTTATCAGTTGCAGCCTCTTAGTCACTTCTGTCTTTGCTGTACTTATATTGCTGTACAAACTCTGTATTCTGTAAACATAATTTGCCTTGCTGTGAAGTTGCAACTTTCCTTTGTTGATTTATCTCTGCTCATAAAAAAGATAGAGCACAAGTGAAACACAATTTAATTTTAATTATATGGGATACTAATTTCCTTCAGAAGCTTAAAAATTCTCTAGTATATAGTATTGTATACATTAGCAAATATATTAGTAGCGTGGTCTGACTTTTAAACATTAGTGAAACCTATTGTAAACAAGAGGTCAAATCTTATCCCTATGCATCATTACTGGAGCTTGTATATGCAGCAACTGTTTTCCTTGGGGAGTGATAAAAATAGGGGCACTGCCAACCAGGTTGAAGGAGTGAAGTCAGACAGTTAAAAAGTATTAATGTAGAGGTTTATAGGATGTGACTTGTTTCCAGTTTCCCAGACTTTTAAATATACAGGAAAACTACAGGTAGAACTTTGTGGAAGTCTAAACAGTTTCTTACTTCTCTTGATTATTAAAAAAAGTCTTGCTGTTTCATTTAGGCTATTATTATTAGCTAAAACTGTTGCATGGAAGGACTTACCAGTTTCTATCTTGACCATGGTGTATATTTTGCATATTATAAAATTGCTTCACTCTGTGTTTTTAAAAGAACATGGTGAAATGCTCTATTTTTCCAGCACATCCTTTTCTTAAATTACCTTTCACAAATTGGCTCTTCCTGTTCTGTTTATAATACAGCATATTTTTTTCTAAGAACTGCATCTGATTGAGGTAGTAAGGATTTGAAACATAGTAGTATGACTGTCACACCAAATTCTATTTAAGCACATAAAAATGTTCCAATATCAAGAAAAAGACATTGGAAAACATATTTTAGTCTCATTTTTCAGTCAGGAGCAAATGCACAGATTGTAAAAGTTGTTCTTATTTATTAAGGTATTTAATGTGATGTTTAAATTATTGGCATATATTTTACATGATTTTATTCTGTGTTTGTGATCCTTTGTATTGGTTGTTTGGGTCATTTTGATGATTAACCAAATTAGTAGGCCGATGAGTTTTTTAGCAAATCTAGACTAATGGAGTAGGTGTTACCTTTCATATTGGGCAACAATAACCACATGTCACTGGAATATAAATTCATATAAATCACATCTCAATATGCACATCTGTTTTGTCACTACCGCTGCAAGTCTGTGAAGCCCAGCAGGACAGAAAATACTAACTTTTTGTCTTTAAATGTTCAAAACCATAAAACAGATGAAGCATGGATATCGATTGTCTTTGCCCTATGTTATCCACACAGGAGCTATTAAGAAGGCTTTTTTATCTTCTTTTCATGCCTTGTTTTCTTACGCTGTCTAATGAAGAGCTTCACTTACAACATTCTACTGGCTTGAGAGTACATTTCTATGATACTAAAAAGCTATTGTTATGCATTAAAGGCTTTTTACTGCTGTTTTTATTGATGTGCTGCATTGTATAGAATAATAAAATTTTGTAGTATGGGAATTGTTTAATTCATTTTTACTTTTAAATTATATTTTGACCACTTTAAAAACAACCTAGAATCCTGATTTCAAAAAAGCAGATACCCCCAGATTTCAGACTGTCATGCTGTTAGACTACTTATCAATAGTTTAGAACTGTGGAACAGCCAAATTTTTTTCCCTTTTTAGTTGCTAAAGTTTCAATGCATGGATTTTTGGACTACAAATTACAGTGTTTATCCCGCACTGAGGAAACTAGATTTTTTTGCTACTTTGTTGAAATTCAAGTATTCTGGTGAATGGAAACTGATTTAATGGCAGCAGTCTTGTGGCAAAGAAAAGAAAAAAAGAAAATAATTTAATGGAAAAAAAGAATAACTGAGATTTAATTTAGGCTGGTTAGCAGCTATGTGCATGCACTGAAATATTTGGTGAAAACTTATATGTTGTAATATTGTAACTGCAGGAGGTGATAGAATTAATCTTTGTGGACTACTTTGAAGTTATCTACAGACTGAACTCTTGCTGTAGGTTCTGTAGTATGTTGTATACTCTAAGCACTTATCTGAAATGCCCTTCAGTGCTGGATTCTAAAATGTGTTACTGGTCACCTTTAGGTTATCACTAGACTTTTCAGAAGGTAATCTGAAAAGGAGTCAAGATTTTGGAACAAACTTCTTCTAGATGAAAATCCTATAAACTGATCTAAAAAAAGAAAAATGAAGGCATTTGAATCTATAAATGAAATCACTTTCTTCTTTTTGCTTTGTTTTTCCTCTCCTCAGAGCACAAGTAATATATCAGTAGGTCTTCTATGTAAGTTAAAAACCCCAAAATCTGCACTGTTTATTTACAAAGGAGAGTCTCTAGGTAGCCCAGCAAAGCTTGAATTCAGGACCTGATCTGAGGGATTTTCTGGCACTAACCTCTTGTGGGCATTATAACATCCTTGTCTGTGCACCTTCCTGAGAAGATGATGAGTAAATCTTTGGTATTTCTCAACCTTATCTGGAGTGAAGTGATTTAACTTGGATAAAGCATGAGGATTTTAGGCTGTTGAAGTCAGAGAATGAATCAGAGTCTCAGAAATTCAAGGGAGTTAGTTATCCAGGACCTGGACAGAGGAAGTCTCAAGTGCCTTTAAGGTTACAAATTAAAAGGGGAATGAGTTGCTAATTCAATTATACAAAATAATGTTGTGGTATATAAGCTTTCTGAGTTAAAGAAATGTTGGATCAACGTACATTTTTTTTTTGCCAGATTTTTGTTTCCAATAATTGTATGTTTTACTTGCAAGGTCACTGTTTAATTTTTCCAGATCTACCTAATATGCATTACAGCTACATTTTTTGAGAATAAATTCAGAGTTTTTGTTGCCACAACAGAGCTTCAAAACTGTGTCTGTAGAAAGCAAGCTTTGTGCATGTTCAGGTATGACATGACACTAAACTTAGTCTCACAGATTCTGTTGTTACTGAAACCATATTTAGTTTCTCAGGTAGATTTTTATTTCTAATAAACATGCAACTGGTAGATGCAAGTGTCCAAGGTCTCGAGGTAGACTTCGTTGTAGCCAGGTCATTCCTGGCAGATTTATGTCCAAGTTGCTAAATTTATTCAAGACAGAAATCCTCTATGTTATTTGACTGCCCAAAGAATTTGTTTGTGCAAGTTGTATCAACTTTTCCTGGCTGGGTTGCAGTAGAACTTGAAAACAGTTAATCATTAGCCTCTTCATGTCAAGTGATGTACTACCTCAGTCATCTCATGTTGAACAAACTGATTTACTTATCACACCCCTCATCTGTAAATGATGTTTTCTAGCTCCTTCATGATTCTTGGTTCCATTCTTGTGTAAATTTTCTTGAGAATCTAGCATTTCTTAGTAAGTATCAGCGGTGTCTAAAAATATTTGGAAAATATTGCAAATATAAATATAATTAATTTCATATAACAATTATATTTATAGTATGCTATAAAAAAATAAAAAGGTAATATGCAGAAATACTTCTAGGTCTTTTTGTTAAAGAAATTTAGGCAGGTAAAGAACAGAATGGAACTGAAATATTCTTGTAATACTAAGAATATATCTTGGCTGAATGAGTATGTAAGGCACAGCAAGTTGAAGCAAGACCTGTAAAGTTGAGAATTTTACAGCTAGAGCTCTATAATGGTATGTTGGTATTTACTAGTAAGATTATTGCATCGTTGAAAACAAGGGCTCCCTATTTTCAAAAGACAAAAGAATAATTATTAGCCTACTGGTTAAGATACTTCGACAAAAAATTCACTTTTGGTAAGAAAAATATCAAAGATGTAAATTTTTGTTACTATTATTGAATTACTTTTAAAATTTCTGGTGATAAGACTGTTTTAAACAGTGTTGAATTACTGACTTTTTCCTTAAGATGATTAACTTAATAATAAAGAATATATAACTTGGAAACACAGATTCCCAGCACCCTAAAATATTAGAACTATGAGGAGTCCAATTATGTTTTCTCTTTATAAAATATATTTATGTATGGAGAAAAAGAAAGAAAAACCTGTACATTTACACAGGCATCCTGGGAACAGGCTTGTATGTAATAACCAAAGTTTTATTCTCTACGTGATGGTGAGAATGATAGGATCTCCTAGGCTATGCATATTGTACTTACTTCTACATGTGATACATCTGTGCTGTCTGAAATTTGGTGTTGGATAGGGTCTGTGTCGCAACTGATAGTGCATTTGTGTGCATGGGTTATATATGTATATCTGTATACAAAACTGCTTTGCTGGGAGTGTCTGATACTGACAAAATCTCAGCTACACTGTGTATCGATCAATCTCTTCTCAGGAAGAAATTCCTCCCTTTGAGGGTGGTGAGGCACTGGAACAGATTGTCCAGAGAAGCTGTGGATGCCCAGTCCCTAGAAGTGTTCAAGGCAGGGTGGCTGGGGCTTTGAGTTTCCTGCTCCAGTGGAAGCTATCTCTGCCCATGGCAGTGGGATTAGAACTAGATGGTCTTTAGGGTCCCTTCCAACCCTAACCATTGTGTGATGCCATGAATCTATATTGTTCAATCTGATTAGTTAAATTTCAAAGTTGTTCATAAATTCATGCATTGGCAGTGTAGTGTATGTGTAGTACTAATGATTTATTCTACACATTACCCCACTACCTATACAAAGTTTATATCCTCATGCAGCTGTGCATGCAGTGTCACAGCGTGATGCAACTGTGTTTAAGGCTGGTGGCTGGGTGGTCCTAAGTCATGGAGGTTGAGTTGACCCGAAGCACTAGCCCAGATGAACCTGGAAGCTCCCATAAGTTATTTCCTTTACTCAAAGAATTGTCAGCAGGTTTTCTTGATTATTGGATAACTATGGTGATGTGCCATCAGCAAGCTGTCAATAGGTTAGAAACTAGCAAAACACACCCCACAAAGACATGAGGGGTTGAAATTGACAGAAAAATGAACTTTTAACTGGGGGAGTACAAATACTGTTGTGTATTTGGCGATTAAATTCTCCCTTTCTAATGCTTGCATTAAAGCTACGGTCATTAATAGGAAACATTAATCTCAAAAATTATTAAGATTACTTTCTACTAAGCAGTTACACTTCTATTTATGTTTTGATAGTGGAGAGCCAAAAATCTTGAAATTTTACCTTCCTTACTAATAATTTGCCAGTAGCAAATTATTGCAGCAGAAATACTGTCATATTTATCTCCAGGTTAAAATTCTGGTTTTCCTCCCAAATATGCTGTTGTTGAGTTGATAACATGAGAGAAAGCCAACATTAGACGAAAAGTTGGAAAGAAGATAGGGGTGTAAAGGGTGGCTGGAAAGAAGAAAAAACATTGTGTTCAGCTACTATCATTGATAGAGTCCTAAATACAAAATCTGGCATATTAAGAAGGTAAAGGAGATTCAGAAGGAGAAAGAAACATAAAATCCTAAGCATTCTGAGTAGATGAAGCTTGGATTTTGAACTTGACGAACATGATAGGATAGTAAAAGGTTGTTAGAGTCAAGAAAGGAACATATAAATACAGATATATGATTGGACATTGAGGTAGATTTGAGCACCATTCAGAGTACTAGTGGAGGAGGCTAAAATAATCCGTGCTTGATTATATGATGTGCAAGAATATATGATGTAAAAAATCAAAATAATCCGTGCGAGAATATATGATGTAACAAATCAAGGTAGTATTCTCAATATAGTATTCTCTAATATTCTCAATGTAGTATTCTCAATACTGTAGCATACGGTATTACTATATTTAATACGGTGGTATATGCTAGTATACGGTAATTCTATATTTAAAATAATTAGAAATCTAAGATGAAAACTCTATCTGAAATAACATTTAACTCTTCTAGTTTAATGCAACTTATTGTATTTCTCTGTATGTGAAATGTAAGCACAACCACTAGCCTGACTGCAGGAACTAATATAAACTAAGAAGTCCTCTCAGAAAATCATTGTGGCACAGCTTAAACTGGTTGAAGTCTAAGAAATCCCTGAGGGGGAGCTTTTTCAGAAATGCTCTGGTATCTTTCAGAGTTGTCATTGTGGTAAATATCAGAGAAGCAAACATGAAAAATGCAAACCGTAGATGTGAGGGAAGTGTATTTTGTGCAGTGAACTATTTGGCAGTGTGAGCTGTGAATGAGTAGAAGTCTCTGTGTCTGTCCCATCTACTGTTTCCCGAGGGACAGAGCAGTCACTACTCATGACTGCCTCCAGTGAGCACTCCACACTTCACCATGTCAGAGAGATTTACAGCATTTGCTCTTTCCCTTAGTGTATTTCTAAGTAAAAATTATATCTCCTGGGATAAAAAGAATGCATTTTAGTAAATGAGGAGTGTAGCTGGGAGATAATAATGAGTAGGAAGGAAAGGGTTTGAAATTTTAAAAGAACTGAGGATAAAACTTGATTTAACATTTTGTGAAACCATACAAAGATAGAACACAAGTAAAATAAAAGCACATTTTTTCATCTAACACTGGACAAGCCAGAAAGGGCAGGTTTAACCTGGTTGCTTATAGTTTTGCATTAGTTAGAATAATGCTTGGTGTAATTTTTTTCATCCCTCTGTCTCTCCAGACCAGTGCCAGAAGCAGAAACAGTTTATAGTTGAGGTTTATATCACTTTATTTTAAAGTAAGCTCCATAACATAACAAATTTTCTTAGGTCTTTTCCTTAAAACAATAATTCCATTGCACTGATTCATGCTGTATCTGCCTGTATCTGCCACAACAATAGCATGTTGAGTGCCCCCTGAATTTTTAAAGGTTCTTAATTTCTTTATTTATATTGAAATTCATTTATTTTTATCCAAAACTGTTTCCAAAATGCTTGTATAACACAAAAAAGCGCTTTATCAATGGGTAGTCGATTGACTTGCAAATAGATCCTTATGGTGTAAGAATGTAATCTGTTAGAGTAATAAAGATTTCAGTGCAAAACAATACAAAGAAAAATATTTTTATTAAGTGCATCTACTGTTTAAAGATCCACTAGCATGTGTCCCTTTCAAACACTGTCAATAAATAGTCTATTTTTTCAGAATTACTTTAGTGTTCTTGTTTTGCACTCTCCAGAACCAAAAATCCCAATAACTCATGCATTCATTCCATAGACAAATTTATTAAAACTTTTTTATTTCCAACAAGATCATAGATCATGTTGTTAAATAGCAACAGACGTTTTAGAATAAGAAATCCCAGTTCGGGAGTTGCTGTATTTCTGAATTGAGAAACATTTTCCTGGCAATGATTAAAACCTATTGCTTATAGGAAATCTTGTTTTCAATATTTTCTAACAATAGGTAGAATACTTTACTTATGCTCAGACAAACCATGCAAATAATATGATTTTTCTATTTAAAAAGTAGTGGGTTCCTACCTGTGATCAATTTAATAAAATATTCAGTTTTCAAGTCCACTGCTCTTAGGCTCTTTATTTCATCATGTTCAAATTATAAGTAAAGGCTGCATATCGGTTGTGGGTAGACACAGGATCTTTCAGATGCCTTGCAGCTGAAATATATGTACGTGTAAATCATCCTTTTAGAAAGTGTGCCAATTAATTTTAATGTAACAAGTGGCATCTTTTCTGTTAGGTGGAAGAGGACTCCATTTAATGCAGTCATTTGACAAATCAATTATGAGATTTATTTTAATCTGTTGGTAAAGATGGGGATGTCAGACTGTAGGTACATGCTGGTCTGTTAACTGGTTAATAGCTTAATCGTAGATTTACTGGTGAAAGCTGCTGTTTCTGCAGGTGCCATCTCATTTTCTCTGTGGCACACAATTAAAATCAAGCCTCAGCATTCTTTGATTACATTGATTACACTGAGAAAGTATGTTTGGGTATAAGTAGTCCCTTTGAAATGAATAGGTCCTGTTTAGTGGGTAAGAAACAGATTGCCCTTCAATATTCCTAGTTGTGATAGGTAAAAAATAAAATCACAGCACAACAAATATACCCCTCAAAAATTCAAATAATGGCTCTTAATTCAGATGCGTGTCATGTCCTCAGTCATTTTTTCACATTGCTCTTTGGTAAGATATTTCTGATTTCTCAGCTGGGAAGACACTTAAACAACTTAGCAAAATGTGATTTCTTCGCCCTGAGAATTTCTTTATTTACTCAGACCAGATGTTAAGCTCAGCGGTAGTCTGTTTCCAGCATTGCTAAGGGAAAGTGAGGATTCTTGTATAAAATGAGCAACCTCTTGGTAAATGCTCTTGGATTCTAGTGCTGGCAGTTTAAAGATCAGAGCTGAATGTCACCTGTATGTTTAATAAACTTCTAAAAGTCATAGGCATAGTCAAAATAATAAGATGTCTGTGCTTGGTCCTCACTCATAAGCAGTTATCTTATTACTTAAATAGTCATGTCTTTACATCTTTGTAGAAAAATCTGAATGTGATTTGCTATTGAGGATTTCTGTTGCTGTTTTACTTTTTTCTTTCACCAAAATGAAAAGAGAGAAAGAGAGAGAGAAAAAGAAAGAAAGAAAGAAAGAAAGAAAGAAAGAAAGAGAAAGAAAGAAAAGAGAAAGAAAAGTCAAAAAAGAAAAGAAAGGAGTTCTTGTAGTGCTAGTATATACACTCATTCACCTAAGATACTAAAAACTCTCATTTGTGTCATGGATGAAATATGAACTATACCATTATTTGCCGATAGCTTGATTACAGAGTCTTCTAAGTACTTGCTGTCTATACTACTGCCATCTCTTGAAGCTGCTGCTTTTCTGGGCTCTGAAATTTTGAGGGATTTTTTTTTTGCTTTTATTTCATTACTTCCTGATCATACAGTAGCTCTTCTTTCAGTCTGGTAAATTCCAGTCACATATTAGGAAAACATTTGGATTGCTTTCTATTCGCAAGACTTGTAGTAAGTGTATCCAAGACCAAATGAGTATTAATTGGCCTCAGACACATGTAAACTAAAAATTAGATGTCTAATATGATAAAAACATGGACCTGGAACAATATTTCCATTAGTTCTGTTAGTGTCAAGATATAAATATTTATATAGACCATGTAACATCACTGCCCTGATGTGAGGACTGGAGGAAATTCCTCCCGATTAGGCCACTAGGAAGGAATCATGCTAGGTAAGTTGTATTTTGTGTAGATGATTGTAGTGAAAAACCACAAGAGCTTTCTATGTGGAAGCTCTTCTTTCAAAGAAAAAAATTTTGAGAAAATATCTCAAATGCCCATTGGCAATTTGGACTAGATGACCTTTAAACATCCCTTCCAAACCAAATTATTTTATGATTCTGTGAAACTGCATAAGATATGTGAAATAAGATATAATTGTTGAGTAAAATGTATTTGAAGAAACATCCTTCTACAAAAAGATTAGACTTTACTCGAAGCATAGAACTCTCACACGATTGCTCTGAATATTAGCAATCAGTGTTTCCGATTTTCTTTTTTTTTTCCATTGTTCCTCCTATAATATTACTGCCTCATTCATGTGTCTTCGCTATACATTTTGTTTTCTCAGTATGAAAAAGTGCAGGAAGCTAAGTAGACATTTATGTTCAGCGTATCAAGTTTGAATCTTTTATCATAAGTCACCCTTTATGCATAGTCCAGAAGTTCAGTTGTTGAATCTTTTGAATGGCATAAATATTTTAAGAAGAAATATCAAAGGTCTTGCCTGCCTCAATCCCAAGTCCTTAAAAGTAAGAATTTGTGCTCATTTCTATTCTCTACATTTGCCTCTTAGGGTTACCCTGACCGCCTCTTCATCTTCATTAACATCTGAATTTAGTTTAAGCTGCTTAATTTTTTGGTCAAGAATTCTACAAAATGTCTCACAAGTCAAGTGGGTATTCTTATAGGCTTCCTCAACTCTTGTACATAACACAGGTCAGTATTAAAGTACCACTTAGCAGTGCACATCACACAACATAATTCCTCCTAATACATTAGCAGGAAAATTATTTAAACAGTGCATTCTGAAAGTAAAGTAGTTAATTGAACAGTGAGGAAATTTTATAGTGTTCCTGATTTACAACATTAAAAAGCATTCTCCAGAACTAGTCATGAAAGAACACAGAAATCATTCTGGTAGCCTTCATACCTTCTAAGCAAATTATTAAAAAATAGCTACTCTTAGAAAATATATCGTTCATTATAATGAGGATGAAGTAGCTATTTTTGCTAGCTTTAAAAGTATTTTGAAGGAAAAGCTTTTCTGTCACGTAAATTTGGACTGGGGCAAATTTTAATGGAATCGTTGATCCACATATAGAAGCAGAAATATCTAAAAATAGATGGATAGAAAAAACATTTCATGTACTCAAATTAGGGACAGCAGCAAAGCAAAAGAAAATTATATAAAACAATTTTTGAATAGTGATCAAAAACAACTAAATTATGTTAAGTAGCCCTTATAAAATTGTAAAAACTACATGGGATTGCTAAAATTGTAGCTCTTTATTTACTTTTTATATTAAATGTATCATGGAAATTTATTTTTCAATACTTCACTTAACCAATCTTTGTCCTCAATTCAGTCCTGATCCAGCATATGAATTGGGATGTTGATCAAAAGACCTCCAGAGGTCCTTTCCTGACAGTTATTCTGTGACTTCATGATTCTTCACAGAAAAATTCAAAAACCATGATACCTTGGGTCCAGTTCTCAACATGAATCACAATCCTGTGGCTGAAAAAGCTGCAAGACAGCAGAATTCAAGAAGCAGACACTACTCTAATACAAACAGTTGTTTTGACTCAGATCTTAACAAAAAGTGGAGAGATCGATTTAGTGTTAGTTGTAAAAATAAACTTTGGAAGCATACATGTGACCTTTGCTATACGTAAGTCAAACCTCTCTCCTTTTTCTACAAATTTGTGATTTAGAAGAGCACACCTAAGAATGCACCTGGAGAAAATTTAGCATTACCTATCCTATGTTTGTTCGCTTTATTTCATGCCTAGATCACAGTTTGTATAGTTTTCCTTCAATAATCCAAAAAGACATTTGCAAAGCAAAGAAATCTTCCTCCCTGACTTCTATGGCATCTCAAAATAAAAAATAATCTTAACTATCTAAGCCTGTCCAATCGATGTGATAAGCCAATGGCTGATTATTTCGGGAAAAAAAATAACCACAAATTAAGATCTTCTAAAATGACTTGTCAGCTTGTATTGTCAGTTTGGTGTTAGTTTTTGGTGACATCTTTCAGTTTTGTACAGCCTAGTGCTTTTCAAAACCAAAATAGTAGAAGTTGTTTAAAGCCCTGAATCCAAAATGCCACCTTTATTTTAAAAGAAAGATCTTGAAAATAGGTAATTATTTTCAGGTCAAACCCAGTGCTGAGAAGAAATATAGAAGATTACTTTAATTTCCTGAATGAAGTATTTGGACTATCAGTTTATTACTTTTAACTTTAAGAATGATACTACAACTGTTATATAACCAGATGGAGGAGGATTTTTAGTGGAGAACCACCATGTCGTAGATTTCATCTCCCATGTGTTGTTTGCTTCCTTTTACTTCTGCCCTACCCTTTCCCTCCCCTGTCCCCCAAAAAAGCTATGATTTAATTTTTTTGAATCCATGCCTGAGTGCTATAGTGCCTTATAAGCTCTTCCCTAGGTAATAGAAACCTGCAATTGCACTAAGTAGACTTTGAAAAAACTGAGATATAAAAGACTACTTCTAGTCCTAGAAGCCATGTCAATGTGCTACAAGTATTATCTCCTGCCATGTACAACTTCAAAAATTACATTTCTAAAGATTCCATTATTATTCACTAAACTTCAAAAATAAACAAAAACTGAGGAGACCTATTATGCAACTTTAACAGTTTACACTGAGTTGTTTTTCTTTTTAATGAGTGTTTAATGTCAGAGATGTGCTGCATACTGTGTTGATATATAAAAACAGTGAAAGGAAGAAAATTATCTATCACACTGATCTAGTCAAGGATTTCAGTTTTTGTCTAAAATATTATTTTATTTTGGGAGTTGATTTTTATCAACTTTTTTTTTATTTGTTGGGAGTTGATTTTTTTATTATTTATTTTCTTATCAGGTTGATATGAAGACAGAGTCTGAAAGAGGGAAGTAGTGGAAGACTTTCACCACAGTTGTGAAAAATGAGCAGTGTCAACCTGGTAAGTTTTTAGGTTTTGTTGCTGGTGATGGCTTTCCCATTGGTGTTCTCATATATGTTTGTAGCAAGATCTCAGTTACTGCTGGTTTTATTCTTGACGTAATATTTCTGTGTAAATGTCTTAAACTTTGCCTTATGTGTTAAAAGACAAGTGTTCAGGATCTCATTAACTCTTAGAGATGCCACTTTGTCATTGGTCCTAGTACTTTCAGTTCCAATTAGAGTAGTTAGAATATAAAATTATTTTGTCGTCCTTTAAGTGTGTATACAATACTCCACATTTTTTCCCAGCCTTGTCAGGACTATATTTTGCAATTTGAGAAAAAATATTAACTGAAGGGTCTTGGTTTAAGATGTTACCTTTCTGTTTTTTTTATGTTATTAATGTCATGGCTTAGGAATGGTGCTCCAAATCACCAGTCACTCCACCCCCATCCCTCCCATGGGAGAAAAAAGGCAAAGATTATGGGTTGGGAGAAAACCAATTTACTGGAAAGAGCAATGAGATAAGAAAAATCAACAACAACTGCAAAAACATGAAAAACAAAAGTGTTCAAAAGAGGGTGATTTACATGGAAAAATGCTCACAAAGCCCAAGGCAATGAGAAACAAAGGCAGACAGACCCTCCATGCTTCCATGGTTTTTTCCCTGACCATAAACCACATCCCCCTTCTTCTCAGAAGCAAGAATCCCTTAATCCTATGACCAAAGGCTACTTGAGGTGGTTTAGAATAATAAACACACAGCTACAGGCTCTGCCCCCTCATGGCTACTGTGAAAAAAATTAACTGTGTTCTGGCCAAAAAAATAGGAAAACTGATTAAAAAAAAAAAAAAAAAACCAA
>VWZQ01003820.1:66100-80014 GCA_013397015.1 Myiagra hebetior | reverse complement strand
AAAAAAAAAAAAAACCAAAAAACCTAACAAACACAACTTTTCTAGAGGTTGAAATTGTATATTTAAAGCAATTACTCATTCCAGCCTTATTCATATAAATCTTTGCTTCAGGTGAGTTTTCCTTTTTTGAAAAACCTATCTGTGAATTTTTTTCTTCCCTAGAAGAAAGTCAGTGCAATTAAAGCAGTGTTTTCTCTTTTGGGAGGACAAGTAGTTTGAAATATTTAGGGATAATAGCGTCTAACTCCCCAGTGTGAGTGGAACAAACCCTTTTATTGTCTTTACATAACCTTTGGCTAATGGTGTGCTGGGAAGTCCTGGGAAGTGGAAAGATTTAGAAATTCAGGAAAAAGTTGCAGCACTTAAGAGAATGACAAGTTCAAGATTAGAACCTGAAAATACTAAAAAAAACTGTGGCATCACATATCTGACAAAATATAAGGCCTTACAGCATAAGAATGGATTTAGAAATGCATTACATTTATCAGCAAAATATTACCTAATAAGGAGTTGCACACTTCTGTCAAGACTGGTCTTATATGAACTCTAATTTCATGTGTATGTATACTCATATATGTATGTATGTATCTATCTATTTATTTATCTGATGATGATAAGTGGATGATCTATATCCTTTATTTAAAAGAATTACAATAATTTCTGAGTTTGGCTATCAGTACCGAAAATTAATCAGTGCTTCACCACTGCACTGACTTAGAAAGGGTATCATATAGTAATGACAAAGTGAGAAACCCCTCTGCAGCGGTTTGGGAATGGTGTTTCCCAATTTCAGTGCTCCTGCTGAAACACCCCAGACCACACCCTGCTTGCTCACTCTTCCTTCCCTCCTGGCTATGGCAGAATGGAGACAAGAAGGGAAGGCACTGAGAGGTAAAGATCCAGTATTTAAATGAGTACAATTAGNGTATTGGGCTGTTGCAAGCTGCATAAGGAGCACACGACCAGTGTCACTGGAGCAGTCCATACTCATTGTCCATAGTTGTTATGCCATACAATGCCAATGTGATTCAACAACTAATATTATATACAGAATTCAATATCACAGACTCTTCTTTCCCAAAAGTCAAATTCCCTTGAGGTATCCCTCTGCATTACCTAGCCAGTGCACCCAGGTCCTTGGGCAAAAGCAATCCAACTGGTAGATTTGTCTCTACTTGAGGCACCTCTAATCCAAGCTGTTTTCCCTAAACCACTCCTAATATGTGTCTTGAGGATTTTATGCTCTTTGATGGTATGTGGAAGTTTTGATTGGACAAGGCCTGCTAGGCTTATAGAGCCTCTAGTATAACTAACCAGTGGCCTACACTAAGTGTACATCCCAATATTTGAAGGTTCCATCACCTATTGCTGTTTTTAACAGTCCATTGTTTTGGACTCTTCAGTTTTTCCAGAGGCTGGCACACGGCAGGGAATATGTTACACCCATTCAGTTNACAGCAATGAAATAAGAAAATGAAGAGCAAGATGACAATACTAATACTAATTCAAGACAGGCAAATGATTCCCATGCCATTGCTTACCATGAGGAACCCAGTGACACTCAATGGCACACTCTGGCAAACCCCTCCATCCCTGCTGCTCATGGTATGAGATGGTATCAAATAACCCCACAGTCCTGACCGTGCCCCTCCTGGATGNCTCTCTGGGCCAGGTGTCTATGAGGATATTTTTGAAATGAATCCTACTGACTGACTCAATTCTTTCAGGGGAGCCGTGTTGCCACTGGACGTGCTCTTCAGTGCCCAGGATGGTGTTCTGGGCACTGGTGTGAGGCACAGGGTGTGCCTCCAGCCATCCAGTGGTTCTTTCCACCACTGTCAGTGCTTGTCTTGTTGGTTTTGCAGCAGTATGATTAATCCATCTGCCAGGACTCTTTCTTTACATTTATATTTCAGCCATCAGCCCCCATACCACAGAGGCTCTACCCACTTGGCCTGCTTGACAGCAGCCCATTTCACAGTCATGGATAGCCTGTGATATACTGACCATGGTTAAACCCACCCCTCAATCATGAGCCCATCTGTGTATTGCATCCCTTCCTTGATGACCTGAGGTGTAATGGGCCCACTTGAGCCAGAAACAATTCCCCGTTATGTTGCCAATCCATATCCACCTGAGACACTTTAACCTTGGCAGTCCAATCCATGTGTCTGTTGGGAAGCTCTTCACTAGCCCAGCTTTTGAGTACATGTGAATCTACATGACATGTTTTCACAGTTGGTTTCTCTACCCACTCAGCAATGTCTTACCAAAATTCATCAGCCCGGGTAGGTTTCCCTCTGTGCTGCCAACTGGTCTTTTTGCATCATTCCAGCCACCTCCACAGAGCATTTGCCACCATCCACAAGTCAGAGCAGAGGTAGACTCCTGGCCATTTCTGTCACTCAGCAATATCACAGCCAGCTGGATGGCTTTAAGCTCTGTTACCTGACTTTATCTGCCTTGCTCCTCAGTAGCTTCTGTGACTTGCCGTACAGGAGTCCATACAGCAGCTTTTCATTTTAGACATATCCCTACAATAGGACAGGAACCATCACAAAAGAAACCATCACTTTTCGTTCTCTGGCAGCTGATTATAGGGTGGGGCCACTCTCAGTACATGTCACCTTCCCCTCCTCTGATGATGGTAGTCTGAAATATTTGTCTTCAGGACAGTTTGTGATGAATTTCAAGATCCCAGGACAACTGGGGTTTTCTATTCAAGCTCACAGTGGATTATATGCATTCCACCTACTCCATGTAGCATCAGTGGCACGTTGTGTTGCAGGGAATATCCCTTCGAACATACAGCCCAGCACCGGCAGTTGGGGTGTCAGGAGGAGATTTGGTGCCAATCACATCTGAAGCAGCTCAAACCCCTTCATAAGCCGCCGGTATCTCTAGATATAGCAGTATCATCAGGATGTACCAGGCCTCGAATCCTTTGTATCCCCAACCTCAGAATCCTAGGGATTTGTCTTCAAGTCTACCTGGGTACTTTTTGCAGGTCTTTCAGAAGGACCATTCTCTCCACCTGCAGTGTAAAACACATTTTTCACATCTTATTCTGTCCTGACTGTTCCAAGGGCTACTCCATGAACAATCTCCTGTTTGATTTGTTCAAAATCTTTTTGTTACTCAGGACCCCACTTGAAATCATTCTTCTTTTGGGTCACTTGACAGAGAGGGTTTACAATCTGACTCTACTCTGGAATATAGATCCTTCAAAAACCGTGTCTAAGAAAGTTTGTATTTCTTTTGCTCGTTGGTGAGGTTGTAACTGCTATTTTGTTGAATAAATCTATCAGAATCTGGCAATGTCCATCTTGTCATTTTACTGTATTTCCTGGGCAGGTCCCTTTATCTTCTTAAAAATCTCTCTCTTAACTCCAAATATGGTGTAGACTGCCTTGAGGAGACATGGCAGACATAGCAATAAAAGTATTCTTTCCTTAACATCCAAAGGAAATTCAAAATCCTCAAAAGCTCTTGTAACAAGCCTGAAGAAGAAAAAGGGAGTGAAAGGTGAGGAAAATTATCCTCCCCTGTTCTCTCCACACGCTGTGTACAATTATTATTGAATTCTCAGAGGTAATACATGAGGTAAGGGCAGGAGCTCAGCACTGAGTACACATTCCAAATGACCCTCACTGTCCTTAATGTTATCATGTTGATTCCACACAGTACAGCAATAAAGCAATCCTTATCCAGCTTGATGCTCTGAAAAAGAGAATCAAGGGGAGCACATAATGCATATATGGGAGAATAATAGTGTCAAGCACCACAGCCACACGAACAGACAAAGCAATGTTGTGACCAATGCAACTGTATGCAATAAAAAAAATATGTATATCAAATTTTTTACCAACCCCCTCTACGAAGATCTGTTGTTATCTCAATCCTTCAAGTCTCATATTGGGTGCTAGAGAAAGCTGTTATGGTTTATGAGTAAGAAAATGAACAGTGAGAACAACAATACTTACAGCAGAGTATGTAAGATAGGTGAATGATTCACACAATACTGTTCACCACATGGAGCCCAGCTCCACCTGACCGCACAAATTACACACCCTGGCCAAACTGGAAATGGACCCAGTCCCCTCCTTACACCTTGCATGTGGTACGAGGTAGTATTGAAGAACAGGAGTGCTTTCCAGTGGTTAAACTTGCCCCAGGACACTTGGGACTTTCTTGCTTTAACATCTCCACCTCTTACTCACATTTCAGGTAGCACAAAAATACCTTGTTTCTTCAATATGTTTGAAATGTGTTTAAATTGGAAGCTGTTCAGTCCTTCTTGAAAATTCTTGCCCTACAGAAAGTGAAAATACATCTAGAGGATATCTTTGGAGGAGACAGAACTTGTAATTGTGTTATGCAGAACAGATAATTTTGCATAAATTTACCTGCACGCCTCACTTTAATGTATGTCAGTACCTTTCAGAATTATTTTGAAAATTGTAGCTTGCTTTGGTTTCCATTAGGTATAAGAAGACTTTTGGTTAGTTGGTTATTTGGTTGGTTTGTTTCTTAGTTGTCTACTTGGCTGTTTTTTTATCCATGAGGAGGATTAGATACTGATGCAGATTTCTTAAAGCAATTATGAGATATCCATCCTTGGAGGTGTACAAGTATGAACTGGGCATGATCGTGATCTAAGTAGTCCTGTTTTAAGAAGTGGGTGGGACTAGATGACCTCCAGAGTGTGCTTCCTTTCAAAATCATTCTGTAGATTTGTAGATTTGTGATTCTGTGGTTAATGTTATTCCCAAGAAGGAGTGGGAAAGTCTTATCAGCATTTTTTTTCTTAAGTTCACTAACCACTTCAAGGAATTAGTTATGAAATTTAAATGAAACTGACATGAAATGTCAGTATCTTCAGCTTGGGGAAATTATCAAGGGACTTAAACAGTGAGGAAAAGTAGTTCAGCTTTGAGAAGACCTCATGCTCTTAGGTACAAAGATTTTGCACACTCTTGCTGTTAAAATGGGAGCAATTGGTCAGCTACTGGAAACTGTAACCAAATTTTGTATATAGATATTGAAAATACATTAATGCACTTTCCTTTGGGAAATCTGAAGTTGAGATAAAAACTTGACTACACACTTCTGAGATTCCCCCTTATTTTTGCTTTAGTCTAGTTCTTGCTGTCATCTTTTCCAAAAACAGCTTATAGTAACAGATGTATAACTCTAAAAGTTACTAGTATGGTTGTTTTAGTTTAAAGCTGTACTTGCTTGCCTAAAGAAAACCAAGAAAGGCTTTATGGATGTAATTTCTTCATTTTTTAAGAGCAGAATAGTAGACTGCTGTCTTAATGTCATAGGTACAATGATCAAGGCAACAATTCATCCCTGGCACAGTTTCCTAGACGTCAAAGGATTTGCATCAGGGATAAATATGGGCAATTAATATTTAAAGGAAACAGAGAGTAATTTGACTAAAAAGCTATGTCACACCCCAAAAGTGATTCATTGCTGAAAAAGTACTAATCTTAATAGCAGTGCTGCCAATAAGTCATGGGAAAGGTAAAAAGTATTACTGTTGACTATTTAAGCCCTTATTTTTAGCTACTTCAAAATGCCATCTAATTCCTGTCACTCTTCAGTTCCTGACTATATTAAGAACTGTTAACCTTTTCCGTACCTTGATCTTCTTCTGGGATCTCTAAAACACCTTCATTTAATAAGGAATTCATTTGCAGCTTTAACAATGATTTGTAGTCCTTAGCTTTTTTGCTGTCCATATGATTTTAAGCATATTAATAGTAATGAGAAAGAAAAGATGATTTGGGAAACCGTATCAGTAAACACTATAATTAAGTATAGCATACTTTATTTTCTTTTTTCTTTCATTCTTTCTTTTTTTTTTTTTTGGGGGGGGGTAAAAAAATTACTATAAGTTTTTTGAGCAATATTTTACACATACTGTACTATTGAACACACCTAAGAGAAAGTAGAAGATTTCATCTTAATATAACTGTGGTTGTTGACATATAAAAAGAGTCATATGTCATTACTGTAGCAAGCAGTATCATCAGGATGAAGTCTTGTCTGTTAATTCCACACTCCTAATCTGAGAAATCAGAAGTGGTGAAGTTAGGTGTCTTTCCACAGGTATGGGAACAGTTTCATAAATAGCTTTTATTCTGGAAAGGAACCTAAGTGCTGTTCTGAGACAATTTGTTATTTATTCCTTGGCTCCCTTGTGTTCTGGCTGGGAAAAGATTCCATTTAACACAGAGAATTTTCTCAGGACCAAATGTTACTCTGATTCTTTTGAGAAATCCAGAATTGTACTCTGCCATCAGTAGAGACGAAATATAAAAATGCCTCAAGAAGAGTAAATGTTACAAGAGCTCTCATGTCTGATTCCCTTAGCTGAGAACAGTGGGTGCGTCTACTTGACTATAACTGTACTAACTATATAAATGTATTTCTTCAAAATCAGTTTCACAGGGTTAGAATCATACACCTACCTTAATGTTCAAGATCTTCTTCTATTAGCATATTGGTAAACTGAGTGGTGTTTGATCTAACTCTGGAATAAAGATGCAAGTCATGTTCACGTCACTGTGTCATTTCAGTACAGCACCTACAAGATGCTTCTGTTGAGTTATTATGCTTCTTCATATTAACTTGCACAAGACACTTCTGGGCATGTCCGGTTTCTCAGCTAGTGTAGGTTATCAGAATCAATTTGATCAAATAAGCTAAGCCAGTTTAGGTTAGCAGTTCTCTGTTCTTTTTTAAAATGAATATTTCTAGGGCATTTCTTGTGTTTTCAGTTGCATTAAGAATACAGCTGAGGAATTTCCGAATTTCTCATCTTTATTATTTTGGGTTTATTTCTTCATTTTGTTTTTCTCTTGCTGTCTGTGAGATATCTGTGGCAGTGAAAGCGTTATAATATCGTTGGGGAAAGGCTGCTCTTTGATCTGCTAATTTAGTAGAGGTATGAAAGATGTTTTATACATGCTTTGCAAACAGTAGGTGTGGGTGGGTGGAAGGGTCATAAATGACAGGGAGAGAAGAGCAGCTCAAAAAGTAGGACAGCAGCTGTAGCAAGAGGAAGTAAAACAATATAGCTGGAAAGAGAATGAAGACTAGACTGATAAAATATTACAAAGGTGGTGAGAAAGGGAGAGAGAAAACTCTGAAGTTAAACAACGTGTAGTGTATTTTCAGTGTGTGGTGACATCTGCAAAGTCACAGACATATTATGTCTTAGCATAAACATTATAAACTTGAACATCTTGGAAGCAAGCAAATGAAAATTTGTGCTTATTTAGCAGCATTTTTCTGTTCCTTTCCCCTTAAAAAATACATCCAGAACCATGACCACTGTCCAATTTGTGCTGAAGCTGTAACTTACCGAACTAAGGAATGTCAACAGTCCCTTCCCTGACGTCATAAGAAATGTGTTGTCACTGTTCTCACTGAGGCCGAGTAGAAAAACAACACAAAGTCCAGGCTTAAGGATAAATGGGAGGACTTTAATGAATTTTCAGAAGAATTTTATATGTTAGTTCTCAAAGTGTATTAAGTGGCATAAGGTAATTGGTTTTTGCTATCCACCCCCTAAGGGGATTGGTGAAGTTCGAAGACGCCCATCTCTGAATGTTTTTCTAGTTAGAACCACAACAATTCTGCCAAACAACCCACAGGTGCAAGAAGTTTACAATACTGTAATCTTGTGTAAAGTAATCTGCATGGGGAAGACAGAACTCTCACAAACTACTGCAAAGAGCTGAAGAAATTCTCTGCTGAGGCTTTTTCAGCATCCATAATGTATGATTTTCTTACCTTCATAATATTTTCTTTAGTTTAGAGATATAATGAAGCTATTTTATTAGTAAATATTACCCAGGTTACTTCTTCTTGACCTCTTTGTTCAGCTGGTGCCCCTTTTTTGAGATGGACTTGATGATCTTTCTGGGTCCCTTCCAACCGAGAATATTCTGTGATTTCTAGAGGGAGACTTTATGGTTTTCATAGACAGGACAATAAACTAGTTCTGCTGGACTTTCATCAGATCACGGAACAGTGGAGGAGGTAATCTCAAGCATTAACTGCTCAGAAATATAGAGGTCATGATATTTATTTTAAAACCCCCCTTGCCTTATTTCATGCATTGTTCTTACACAATTTCACCCTTCATTTCGGTTCCATCTGTAGGCACAAGAGGTTGGTAAATTCTCTGAACCTTTCTTGTTGAACTCTATCCCCTAATAAAGCCCTAATTAATGATCTGTAGGATTCAAGAAAACTCTTGTTTAACTTTTAAGAATTTTTATGTATTTTTCAGGATTGGTTTTAAACCTTAGATTATCCATGTATTTAATCTTGAATTACATCCAGTCTTCAGCTGGTTTGGAGAAGAATTTATAATCCTTTAATTAAGTTCTGATGAGCGTTTTCTTGTGATGAAAGAAGAAAAGAAAGGCTCATTAAGGAAATACAGTATCCCATTTTTAAAAGTGCTCTTTACTTTAAAAAAAGTCAGAAAACATTCTATTATGTGAAACTTCAAAACATTTTTGCTATTTTTTCTGATATTTCTCTTACAAAGTAGACTTTAAAATAAAATAAGAATGGAATGGTATAAGATCCACTTTGAAAGCTAACTGTCCAATGCTGGTAAAGAAAGCATGTCCTGACCTATGCAGCAGTGAGTTAGGGTCCACAATCTTATGTTTGGACTTTACACATGCATAAGTGTACTTCTTCTGTGAGTTCTGGCTTATTATTGTTTAATTTTTTTCTTTACAATTACTGGTTCTGGAAACACACCTCTATAACTTCCTTATGCTCTAATGACTTTCAAATAGTAATAGCAAATAAAAATTTAAAAATATGCCAGCGCATATAGATTTTATTTAATTGCGGGACAGTGCCTCACTCAAGCTAAAAGAAATCACTTGTCAGAAAAAAGTCCTGAGAGACCTTTATATTGCAAAGCATTTTTACATTTGAGACCTCGGATATTTGCCACATGGTCAATGAACTGAGTTTAAGGATGATTTAATGTTCTTCTAGAAGAGTAAGCTTATCAGTTCATAAATATATGCTACAACAACTTTCCCAACAAACTTCTCCCTATATAGAAGAAAGAAAACACTGCACAAAATTGGTAATTATGGTCCTTCTTGTAATTTTCTTTATAAAATATTCTTGTTGAAATTTGCTTTGTTGTACCTTACCTAGATAGTTAATTCTTTTTAGAGAAAATGCTTAGCTGTGTTACATTATTAATCAAAATTTATGCCTCTAGCAACCATTCCTACAGCAAAATAAAACAAAATATGGAAAGGGTAAAAAGGAAAATGAAGCTATAGTAACGAAACTGTACACAATGTTGAACTTTTTTTATTTTAACTGTCAAAAAAGGTTTTATTTTCAGCACTGATGAATAAATTAGCTCTTGAGATGGCAAGATGATGATATTGAAGGCAGTTGGTGACAAAAGTGAGTTTTCACTTCATAATTAATTGTGCTTAAGGTATCACTAAGTTAAGCTTATTCCGTATTCCTACATGTTAAAACATTTTAATTAAAGTAACTTTTTAATTTGCTACTTAATGACTTTGTGCAAGAGCTAATTTATTCTTCGTGGAGGAGACATGAAGCACTTCTCACCTTATAATATATTTGTACAGAGAAAAAGAATATTTTACAATCTTTATGATAAACAACTAATCTCACTATTAATGGCCAAAGTTACTTCACAAACCAATGTCTTCCAATGATATTGCACGAAAAAAGCAGGTAAGTGGTGTTTTGCCCAAGCTAAATGTAATCAAAGATGAAAATGGAAAAAAATGGCAATGCCTGCAGCAAGACAAAGAAGAGAAGTGCCTTGGATGAAGCACTCTTAAATGCTAAATTCAGTATTGGCTTAATGCGGAATTTCTGTAAACTTCTTTTTATTTGCTTGTTTTATAAGCTGCAAGAAGTACCAGGCAGTTTTTCTGTTATGATAAAAAATGTTCTGACATCTCTGGAAATTAGTGCTTTCGGTAGCACTAATATTTTTCTTGTGACCCTTATCGACTCTTCTAAAAAAGGTCCAGAGTGCTTTGTTTATTTTGAATTGGCCCCATGGTATTTTACTGCAAGGGTTAAGGTAAAAAAGCCCTCAAAGGAAGTGCAAGAGACGTGTTGGCAACCCCTTTGGAAAAGCAATGAAAACACTGAAGTTAGAGACCCGCTGCATAAATGGAAACAAGAGCGAACAACGAGGAGAGAGAATTTGTGAAACTGCAGAGACTTTATATCTGTGTGCCCACAGCACTCCTGCAGAAAGGAAAGGGGAATACACACTCAGGTATCCCCTCATCTGTTAGGCCAAAGGACTTAGATCACAGGACACTTCTGCTTAATGAAATAAACCCTGTCCTGTACAAGGGCAGTCTGAGAGGATGCAGGTACATGTGAGAACTCTTTTCAGCCAATTTCAAGTTTCTGGTGTCTCTTATAGAATCATACAATAATTCATTTAGAACTATTACCCTTTTTCCTGTCATGAGGTCCTGCTTAAAGGAGTGTTCCATCTTTCTTACAAGTACTGAAAGGCCACAGTTAAATCTTCATGGAGTCTTCTCCTGGCTAAACAAGTTCAACTGTCTCATCCTTTCTTTATAGGAGAGGTGTTCCATCTCTCTGCTGTTTTTAAACATTCCCTATTAACTGCATTCAGGCTTCAAATTGTTAGTTTTTTTTCATCTTGTTTCACTTTTTCTTATCCCCTAATCTTCCCTCTCTACCTCTGTGGGTCTGTATTGAAAAAAGTGAGCATTATTCCTGCTGCTTCTTTTCATGCTTAAGGGACATCCCAGAACACTCCAAGTTGCACTTTTGTATTCACTTTTCTTTTCCTTTTTAATGAATCTGTACTGTCTTGCCAGAAGCTCTTTCCTTTCTAATGGAACACATCATAATCAAAATTACAAATCTGCCTCACCTAAAAGTAAAAGAATAAATTTGGTTAATACAGGACTGGGCTGGTAATATGTAATAATTATGGCTAATGTGTCACAAGAGGCAATAAATATGGATAGTAAGATATACAACAGCCATTTTCAGCAATGTGAAAGCCACAGAATATATTCCTTCTATCTCTTCTAGTTTGTTTCAGTATGTAAATTTATCCTTTTAAGACTATGCAGCTGTTGTCGAATTAAAAATTTATCTGCAGCCTACCAAGATACAGCAGAATTTTCCAGCAGTAAACTTTGCAGTGAGGAAACAAAATTAATAAAATCAGAATATTCATTGAAAATAATACATCAATCCTCATGAAACTGCAGATGTCTAAAGGATATACAAGCATACCTACATTCATGGATGCATGCATTTTTGCTTTTGTAAAGGACCAGCTGCTCTCTAGGGTGGTGATGTGTCTTTAGGAAGCTGATCAGAGTCCATTTCTTCTCTCCCCGTTGGTTGTGAGAAAAGTATCAAACAAAACAAGGGGGGTTTGTTCTTGTTATGCATTATTATGAATTTCAAATCCAAAATTAGAATTGTATCTGAAGTAAATGGGTGAAATCCTTTGAGACTTTTTCACCAGCATGTAATTTCATTAGAATTCATTAAGTCACTGTAGAGAAAAAAATAGGGGAAAAAAAAAAAAAAAGCAATCCCAGGGAGGGTTGTTTCTTTCAGCTTTCTTATTCCTCCTTTGAATTACATACTAGCAAGACTTTTTGAAGATTTTCTGTCTTTTTTTTTTATGATGGTTTGCATTGCCATCTCCAAAGTACTGCCAGTAAAGCAGTATGGTTGGGTCTAAAATTACAATCAATATATTCTCAAGTTCTGAAGAGTATAAGTGTAGCTTTTATCTTATCTCTACACTCTACTGAATGTGCTTTATTTCTGCTAAAAATTATGTATTTATATGGCTGCAAAACATTGAAGGCGTTTCACATATTCAAGTTGCTACAGTATCAAAATTAAATCCTTCTCTAGATTTTGGCATGCTAAAGCAGTAACATTTAGCTGCAAGAGTTCAGTAGCTTGACCAGTTCAGAGTTTTTGGGTGGTTTTTTTTTCTTCTTATTGCACTGCTATGATGTTCATACAGTGCTGCAATTTGAACAAGCTCTGTGTTATCTCACCATTAATATTTTTCCTGTGTTCTATTTTTCACTTGTGTATTGAATTTTAATTCCCCTGGAATCCTAGACTGCTGACTGAGTCACAATACTAATAGTGATTAACACCCAGACTGTGTGATATGTAAGAAACTCAAAACTTCTGTAATACTCCATCTTGTAGAAAGAGGAAAGTTTGGAAATAAGTAGACAGAGTCTTTTTACAAAGATCTTTTTAGCTTCCAATTTAAGGAAATTTTTCATGTGTTACCATACATTAATTTTTTGAATGGTGTGTTAATTGAAATTCAGGATGTTAAGAGGAAAGGGACTTGATTTCACAAGACTGGCATTGTACTAATCCCTCTGTATTTTTGTTTAACTTCCATAAATTTCTTAAGAAAACATGCCAAGTTATCTGACAGATTTGGAAGGGTTGCTAAGGAAAAAGAGGGTGTTTGATTGTTTGTTTGGTTTAGGAAGATATTTGAGTTTGGAAAATACTTAGCTCAATTCTTGTACACCTCAGCATGCCCCTTCCTTAAATCGAAGTCAGGCTGTTTTATTATGGAGTATAAGAGCTCCAGAGTGTTGCTTCATTTATGGACTCAAAAAATGAAATTGTGCAAATTCCTGCAATGGAACATCTAGGGAAGAGACATAAATTTTGTTTTTATCTTTCTGCTAATATCCATGATCTATATGTTTTTTGGTGTAAGCTGTAGAAGATGTAAACTGTCCTATCATTAATCAGAGCACACCAGGAAAAGGAAAAATAAGGAAGAAAACAAAAACCCAAACCACCAGTTTTTTGGAACTGTGAATCTTTAAGAAACATTTATTTGGAAACTACCTGTTTCTGTTATTTCTTCAGGACATATAGAGGCTCTATTGTGCATCTAGGATGAAGCATCATGATGTTTGGCTTAGTCAGTATTCTACAACTGATTAAAAATTATTAGAGATTAGAAGAAGGCAACAGATTGACACAGGAAAGTTAAAGTCAGGTAGAAGACATGACAGCTTTTTTCTTCCTGTTCCCCAAGTAAAAATGGAAAATTTTATACAAAAGTATTTTGAAGTATTCTTTTTAATCACAAAACTATTTCAGGAGTAATTTTCTGATTAGCTGTATTTGGACTCTCTTGTCTTTTATTTTTATACAGGTAATATCTATAAACAATTGAGTCTATGTCTTCTTGTGAAAATGCAGGAAGTATTATGGCCTTTAACATCCCAAATTACACAAAACCAATAGTGAAGCCCAGGCAGAGTGTCTGCCACATCTGTGAAAATTTATTGCAAAACAGCAAAAATATTTTGACAAAGCTCTTTACTGCCTGTAAGTGCTGATTTCACATTCTCAGTGTGCTTCACAGAATTTTGTCACAGAATCACAATAAAATACAGAAATATTTTGTCATTGCCATGTAAGATTTGAAGTGAGGGACTACAGAGTATGGCATTTGTTATTAATTACAGGTCTAGGTCTCCTCTGGTGCTCTCAACAGATTATTTTTCAGACTTGATGGAGGATAGCAATTAACTTTTCAAATAGGGCCACTCATGAGGATCCCAACATCTAAAATTAGACCTCTATGTTAAAAAATCTTGCCTAAAAACCTGACTTTCCTTTGCCACTACTAATGTTAATAATAAACCTCAGGGCCTTAAGAGCTCTCTCCTTTACACTTTCTCTTCTCCTCTGTGGATAGTTTGTTCTGGTTGAATCCTCTTGTGTTATCAAGGCTATATCCACCGCATTCCTTTATTATGACAGACTGCAGTGCAACTTCAGTAATTGGTAGAGAGAGCT
>VWZQ01003820.1:52113-66089 GCA_013397015.1 Myiagra hebetior | reverse complement strand
CAGTGCGTGGAAGCAAAGCCACCTGACAATATTCTACTTATCATCTTGTTACAACTTTATGGCTGCAGTTGTTTTAGAATTATGGACATATTTGTTGGTGAAGTTGCTTCTTAACATTTCTTTGGTTTGGGTTGGTTTATTTTTTCTTTTGGTGCTTTTTACTGTGACTAATACTGTTACCATATGCTGCCCTAATGACATTTCTGTAGGAAATGAGTATTTGAGTTGGGTCAGAAGTAAAAAGCCTATTTGCAAGTATTCATTTGTTTGGTGGTTTGTTTGTTTTCAGATTAGGAGTCTTTTCTGAATGCCTATCTCAGTCAGTCCATCAGCTCTTAGTCCAAGATGTCATTTGCCCTTCAGGAACTATTGTTTTAAAGTAAAAATAAAATAAAAAAAAACCCTCTCTTAATGTGGAAGATTTATAATTAAACTGTGGTCATATGAGTAGCCTTTCTATCCCTGAACTTTTTAGTTTTTAGTTTTTAAAAAAAATTAGTTTTTCTGTATTTTAAACAGAAAAGAAATTTTAGCTTAGTATTGCAGGTGCTTTTATCTATGAAAATGTGATTGCTCTAAAGGGCATTCATCTTATAAACAGCAGAAATAGTCAAGTTAAAGTTAACTATTTATACCCAATATAACTGTTCTATACAGTATTCAGTTGGGGAAGTGAAAATAATCTGAAATAAACTGAAACACTGGAATCTCCTTTTCTTAAAAATGCAAATATTATGCCTAAAATGTATCTTATAACAGAATTTTCTATTTTGTGTCTATGATACATATAACTGTTAATGTAGTGAAAATAAAGATAGACTCAAGTTCTGAAAGGCCTTGAACTCTTCTTCATTACTTCTAAAGCTATAATTCCAGTAGTGTGTATGAGTTCATTTATTGTGTATGGATTTGAGCCATCATAAAATCAATCATAGTTAACCTGAGCTGGAATAGTTTATAGGTGCCACTCTTGAGCAATGACTGCATAAGCTGCAATAGAGAGGTTTCTAAATTGACAAGTTCCCTTTTCTAAATACAAGAAAAGCCTTGGATTAAGGTATAATTACGGCATATGACAAGTATGGAATGCCTTGAAAAATGCTGAATATTTCTAATAAAAATTTTTTACTTACCTGTTGTTTTTTTTTTCCAATAATTTAAAAAAAAAGGAAAAAAAAATAGAAACTAGCATAATCATTAGGACTTGCACCAAGTGAATTTGAATTATTTTTAAATACATTTTTCTCTTATTCTTAAGAGAATATTCAGGGACTATGTATTTTTCACCAAGGAAAACTCTTTAACTTGCTTCTTCAGTGTTTGGACAACATCATCACTGAGAATGTGGGTGAACAGGCTTTATTTTGAGAAAAATCAGGGTTTTAATTCTGTTAAGGCTTTTTTAAATTGAAAAGCTGCTGAAGTTGGTTTTTAAAGTCTCTTCTCTTTCTTTTTTTTTTTTTTTTCCCAAGCTTGAATTAGATATGTTTAGTTGGGTACACTGCAGAGGTAAGGTGGATTGCAAGACACCCCCTCACAGTCTGGTTGCATACTGCTGCACAGCATCTCTTTCAGTTGGTTCTGCTTATAGTACCCTGGTAGTTTTCCCTATAGTGAATTTTTCTGCCTCTAAAGTGTTAAAAGTATGCAAAGGAAAAAAATAAATCCTTGAAAATTACCTTGATTAGGTTATGACCTGCTCTTAAGAAAGAAGGGCTTTTACTTATGCTTCTTCACCAAAAGTTTGAAATCATTTTTTATTTACTATTAAATTTGGATAGATATCAAGTACCCTAATCCTGAGACATTAAAGTCCTTTTGCCCAACTGATCCCTGAAGTCAGATGGATCATCTATATATCTGAACCTTAGTATTTTGAAGAACTCCCCGTATTTGTCTCCAGATATGAACACTCTGAGGTATCATTTATGTCAGTGAACATCTATATGAATTTCAACCCTTCCCATACAGGCAACTCATTGCTATTTTATTATATGTACTCATTTTCAAAGATTTCATTAAAACATATATAGTGGTGAAAATCTCTGTTTTCTTAACAAAAGAAAACATAGTAATTTTTACTATTATTTAAAATACTACATATATTAATGTTCTTTCTTTCTGAAGAAAATATTGCTGCAAAAAAAAAGTGGGTTTAAATCTTGGGACGAATTATTTGCCTTTTCTTTTTTTCTTTTCTTTTTTTTTTTTTTCTGGGTATTCTTAAATATGAATAAAATTTCCACTTATGATTCATGAAAAAAATGTCTTTCATGGATATCTCATAAATTTAAGATGAGTTATTTCTAATAATAACTGCATAGCAGCATGCAATTTCTCCATCTTTCTAAGCTTTCATGATATTTGGTATTTTGAAGCAAGCTTTAGTCTGAGCATTGTCATATTCTTGTGTTGGTTCATAAAAACGGAATTTGTGGTTAATATATAGAACTGTTCAGCTGTTTCTGCTACTGCAGCATGCTTGGTGAGCCACGAAAAAGATCTGTAATACAGTATAATGATTTTGGTTTTATAGACAAATATAAATGAATGACATGAGAATCAGGCCATTGTCAGATTCTCACTGTCAAAAGAATTTCTGAAACAGTATATTTCAGGACAACTTCTGCCCTTCTACTCTGTGAAAGCCTGAATAATAAAACATTATTTTCCCTGTGGGGTTTGCATGCTGAGTGGCTGGTACCTTTAAATTTGATGAGCTTTGCTACGTGATCTACATGAGTATAGTTTTATGGACAGAAAAAATCCAAGTCTTTCTGAAAAGTGTAAATCCAACATTTTTCAGATCTAGTCAGCTTTTCTTCTTGAAGCAATAGTGCAAATAGATTAGTTTTTAATTCCAAAGGTACATGAGCAAAGACTTTCAGTTTACACCATTAGTCTATGTCAGTTCCAGGTAACTTTATTTACTGCATGAAGAAGGATGTGCCTTTACGGAAGTTGGTTTTGTCAAGGTTTGGGCTTGCTGTTGTCCCACATTATATTGGACATGGTTGTGGTTTATGAGCAAATATAATAAGTAGATTATTTATTCCGGTGTATTGCTTTTCTTTTCAGCTTTTCTATTTCATGCATAATTTTTTGTACATGGTTCCATTTAATTATTGTTGGAAATGGATGAATGGTCTTAGCAACCATCAAGCAAAACTTTAATTTAATTCAATTGAATTTATATAATGTTACCTGTCAGAGATGAAATTTCAAATAACAAAGAGAACAAAGAAATGAGACCATGGTAGAAAAAGACACTTGCAAACTAAGAAAAAATAACAAAAATTAATTCTAATTAATTTTGAGGAAAAAATAACTGAAGAGATCAGTGTTTTACTGCCAACAGGCTGGATTTGGACGATATGGTAAGACTGGCAGAGAACTAAGACAATGAGCAAACACCAATCAAGACAAAAGGTTTCAGCAGAAATTGTAACAAAAAGGACAATGCAAAAACATATTGTTATGAAATGACCAGGTGATAATTGTCTTTCTGTCACTGTTGTGTCTTTTTCACCCTGTCCTCCCTTGCTTATTGCTTACTAACTATTACCAGTCAGTCTGAAAAAGTTACAACTGCTTCTTAAATAGCCACTTGCATTTCTGATACTTCAGGCAACCCTAGACCCTATTAACACTGGAAAGGGTAGTCAGCCAAATTCAATGCTCAGCCTTGTAAAAAATCCAGGGACCAAAGCAGGCTCCATTAGAAAACAGTAAAATGATAAGTATGTCCAATCTGGCCACTGGTTTGTGGGAGTCAAGATAAAACATGAAGGCAGATTGATGAAACAGACATCTACACTGATTACTTAAAAAACAGACTTAAAAAAAGGAGCAGAAGCCAACTGGGAAACCTCACCTGTCAATAATTTAAGAATGGAGTAATAAAATAGTGATAAGGGCATCACTTCACCGAGGCACAGGGAATAAGGTCCCAGTGAAGTCAGGGTAAAAAAGGTGGAATAAACGAATTGGTCTCACTTTTGTTCTCTTCTTGAGGAGACAATGGTAACACTAATTTCTTTTGCTGGAAATTTAAATGATGGACCAATTAAACCTACCTAGTGAGAAAATCCACTTATCTTCTATGATGAAACACAGTGAGAGGCAGGTGGATGGGAAGAGTCAGGCTTTCTCAATGTAGTCCTTGAATGCCTATGGGCCATGACTGCAATGTCTTTTTCAAAAAGGCATCTTTAACTGGAAGGGTCCCCTATTCGGGTGTTTTATTTTCATGTGACCTTGTCTCTGAATTCCAATTGTGAAACAAGTCAGTATTCAGTTAGTATATTGATTATACATATATTTTTATGTGGAAAATAAAAAACTGTGGTGCCTAGCAACATACACTTTTAGAAGTGTTTAGTAGTATTCTTCACTGTCATCAGCTGTTTTAATTACATTAACATTGCTTCAAGGAGATAAATGCAAACAGAGTAATAGACACCTCTTGAGATTCAAACATGTGTGCACATATTTATTTTCTGCTTGTTGTCTGTTCATATCTTTGGTTTAAAATTTAAATTTTGATTGAGGACTCCATAAATAATACAATATATAAAAAGCATGCTATATAAACATATATATATTTATAAAAATATTTCATGTAAGCATGTGATATGAAAGTTTATGACTGTCAAATATATCCCATTCAACATATAAATATTTAAGGATTCCTTATTTGTGTCAGCAAACTCCTGACATTGAAACTAGGAAGATGAGAGGTCTCCCTTTAATCACTATTTGTTCCATTCCTTCATGCAGCCTAGGTTTAATTTTTGCACATAACTTACTCTGCACCTCAAGCTGATGGAACTGCTTGGTTTTTTTCTTACAGTTATTAATAGGTGTCTTTGCTTTTTGTGACCTTACATGTGTAGTGAGCAGGACATAGTTGGTTCAATTATCTTTTTTCAACATGCTGCTGTAGTAAAGGCTTTTTGTTAGAGTTGACCAAAACATTTGCAGCACTGATTCCTGCACAGGGTCTTCATTTTGGTGATTATTCCTAAGTAACTCAAGGCCTAAAGAAAAATAAGATAGAAACAAAGAATATTTATACTGTTCCAATTTGTTTTAATTATTTTAAATTGAGTGAAAACCTATGATAAAAATGTTTTTTTTGTCAAGTTTTCTTGAATTCCAGAACACTGAACACTGACTGAGCACATGTCCTGTGAGAAGTAGCTAAGGGAACTGAGATTGCTTAGCCTGAGGAAGAGGAGGCTCAGGGGAGACCTTATCACTCTCTAGAACTGCCTGAAAGGGGGTTGTAGCTAGGTGGGGGTTGGTCTCTTTTCCCAAGTAACAAGAGGTAGGACAGGAGGCAATGGTTTCAAGTTGCATCAGGTCAGGTTTAGACTGGATATTAGGAAATATTTCCTCACCAAAGTTGCCCAGCACTGAAAGTTGCCAAGCAGTGACCCAGGAAGTGGCTGAGTCACCATCTCTGGACATATTTAAACGATTCATACCTGTGGCACTTAGAGAGATAGATTAGTGGCAGATTTAGCAACAGTAGTTTAATGGGTGGACCTGATCATCTTAGAGGCCTTTTCCAACCTAAATGGTATTATGATTCTACATTTTTCTACATTAAACATTTTATTTTGTTTCACCAAAGGTGGCATTGACCGTTGGCTCTTCTTTCAAATACTATAATATTAGTAGATTTTCAAGGATTACTGTAATCCAGGAATTTGTGGTCTTTCAAAGCAGGCCAGAATTTCAGGAGTAAACTGTAGTAGTTTCAGGGTCTTACCAAAGTGAGTAAAATCTATGCTAAAATGTTGCAAGAATTTTAAGGCATTTCTGCTGAAGGAAATAATAGTGCAAGTTTTCCTGATTTTCTTCTCTCTAAATCTGTGAATTTTACACCCGTTATATGGCAATTCTATAGGGTCTTGCTTGGTTTTGAATATAGTCTTCTTGTTCTCCTGCATTTCAGAGCTCTCCCACTGTATCAGACACACAAATGCAAAACTGCGTCTAACATGTTTGACAACTCTGTTATATTATTTTCCCCTGAATCATAGAATGACTTAAATAAAAAGAATAGTTGAAAAAAATGTGTAGTTTTGTTCATGACTTTGGAGTTGTTACATTAAGAAGAAAAGCGCTGTCAAGTGGAACCTACCAGCTTATGGAAAGTGTGCATTTTGGTAGGTCAGTGTTGTTTTTCATGCCTGTGAAAAATATCAGCTTGCTAGCTCTAAAAGTTCAANTAGATAGATAGATGATAGATAGATGGATGGAGTTGGAATTACCTATATTCCACAGCACTTTAGGCACTATATCAGTAATCCAGCTAATCACAGGTATTGACCAATAACAGCTTTCAAGCATTACAGAGAGATCACAATTACAAAGAGAGACAAACATTTAGATTCAACAGTAGAATAATATTTTCCTGTACATGTATGTATTATTCCTTTCAGTAGGAATATTTCTTTTTTTGCTGCAAAACAAAACAAAACAAAAACAAAAACAAAACAAAAAAAATATTAAAAAGATAGTTAAGACTCGACCTCACTCAATTTAAATGGTGATAGAACAGATTAATTCCTTTTTCAAGAGGAATAAAGGAAATATCAGGAAATTCTAGGACAATAATATGTTATATTAGGTAAATTTAAGTTAATCGAGTAATTTTCTTGCTGGATTTTTTAATTTGCTACTAATTCAAAGCTTTGAATTTAAGAGTAACTTGGAAACTTGAACAACTGGTGTGGCTTTTTAAATTACCTTGATAGGTAGAAGGATTCTTTTGCAAACAGATGGAACATAACTGAAACTTGACTTGTGTTTTTATTTCTTTTNTTGGTTTTGTTTGTTTGTTTGTTTTTTGGTTGCTTGATTGGTTCGGGTTTCTTTGGGGGGTCGGAGGAGATTAAAAGAGGGTGTGGAAATTAGACTTCCAAGGTCTGAAAGAAGATTCGTTAGACTTCCAAGGTCTTGAAAATAAGTTCATGTAATAATTGTTTTATCACTTATTTACAATGAAGAAATATTCTTTCTTCTTTCTGTTATGTCCTTGATTAATGTGCCTTTCCAAGGTATGTAATAATATCATATCATATCATATCATACCACATCATATCATATCTCTACATATATATTTAATATATATGTAACATATATATAATACAAATATATGNTCCACAGCACTTTAGGCACTATATCAGTAATCCAGCTAATCACAGGTATTGACCAATAACAGCTTTCAAGCATTACAGAGAGATCACAATTACAAAGAGAGACAAACATTTAGATTCAACAGTAGAATAATATTTTCCTGTACATGTATGTATTATTCCTTTCAGTAGGAATATTTCTTTTTTTGCTGCAAAACAAAACAAAACAAAAACAAAAACAAAACAAAAAAAATATTAAAAAGATAGTTAAGACTCGACCTCACTCAATTTAAATGGTGATAGAACAGATTAATTCCTTTTTCAAGAGGAATAAAGGAAATATCAGGAAATTCTAGGACAATAATATGTTATATTAGGTAAATTTAAGTTAATCGAGTAATTTTCTTGCTGGATTTTTTAATTTGCTACTAATTCAAAGCTTTGAATTTAAGAGTAACTTGGAAACTTGAACAACTGGTGTGGCTTTTTAAATTACCTTGATAGGTAGAAGGATTCTTTTGCAAACAGATGGAACATAACTGAAACTTGACTTGTGTTTTTATTTCTTTTGGGTTTTTTCTACTTCCTATCCTGTGATATTTAAAACAGCGAAAAAATAGAAACAGTGCATAATGAAAATATAATCTTGAAAAGCCTGTCTGTAGGGCAAAAAAACTGTATTTTAGTATTTGACATTTCTCTTGTTTTGCTTCTTTTCAAAGCACTTGCTGCCTCACAGGTTTTCATATAGGCAAGACTAATTTCAGAGTCTCAGATCAATCTTGGGAAGTATTCCTTGGTAAAGGAAAGATTATTTTATCAGTTAGATTGAAGAAGGTTATGCAGTTCTGAATATGAACTGAATGAAAAAAAAATTACAACTTAGAAATTTCCAAAAGTAACGTGTAAAAATTACAGGGGAAAAAATAAAAAGGTAGAAATAGGCCTGACATAGGAAGATACTAGCATAGAAGACACTTCAAAACTTTTCGCTGAAATAAAAATGATAGGGATGACATTTTGCCACAAAGACTATTTTTCCTAACTTTCAGCATAGTCTTTCTTTCCAAATTTTACCATGCCCCATTAGATTTAAATATTAACCACGAATCATAGAGGTATGGACTATCCTGAGTTGGAAGAGACCTATGTGGATCATCAGAGTCCGACTCTTAGCCCTGCACACACCCACCCCAAGAGTCACACCGCGTGCCTGCATGCTTTGTCCAAGAGCTTCTTGAGCTCTGTCAGGTTTGGTGCCATGACCACTTCCCTGGGGATCCCCAGTGGAAGCCAAAGGCTAAACTGCCAGTAATTTAAGTGAGACCAGAACCTTAACCATAAACTTTGTCCATATCCTGCAGATTTTCTCTGCATGTTTTGGTCATTATTCATACTTTCATATTTAATTTTACTTGGTCTGTAATTTTCAATTTGCAATGGTCTGAGACATCCCTGAAGAGCTTTTGACGCTACTAGAAAGCTTTGTAGTATCAGCAGTCTATTAAATTTTAAAAATATATATATATTGTTCTATGTTTATTAGATTANTCTATGTTTATTAGATTATTAATGATACCATGAAACCATCAGCCATAACAAAAGTCACACCTATAAATAGTCTTTCTCATGCTTAGGTGTCGTCATGTTCAATATAATATTGTAGAAGGATTGTATCCATGTAATACACTATTATGAAGACAGATAAGTTTAGGCATGCTTTTGAAGTGTTGTAAAATCATCACTTTAATAAAATACAACTAATATCTCAGCTTTCCACTTTACTGGTACATTTTTTTGTTCACAAAAATTGATTTATATTATTAAAGTACATTTATATATTAAGGCTGAACCTTGGCAAAATGGTTTTTTGATAAGTCACTCAAACTTCCTAAGAAATTCTAGGAAACTGCATTAGTGGTCAGATTTAGCCAAAGATAGGATAATGTAGTTCTACCATAAAAATATTTACTATTTTTGTGTTTGTATTTGACTCAGTGTCATTATCAGGATTTAATCAATGTTTCCATTTGACAAAGCAGCTTCTTTATGAACCACTGTGAAACACAGATGCATCTCTAATTTTTTTTTAATCCATCAGAATCAAAAATATTTTTTATTCAAAAATTGTGATCATGTGCAATAGGCAAAAAGATTCCTAATATAGTATGTTTCTTCTAATTAATGAATAGTAGATCTTACCTCCTGTGTACTATTCATTTCTAGTGGGGCAAGAGAAACAGAGTATTTTTATTTCCAAGCAAAAATTATAAATTTCTTTGAATTTTAGAATATCTTTAAAATTAATGCTACTATTTTTTTTTTTTCTCATTGATAGAGGGCCATGTTCTTTTTGGCTTTCTAAGACAGATTTACAGAGGTTATTCAGATTACATATTAGAATAAAGATTTTTCACCACCAGGGTGGTCAGGCACTGGAATAGGTTGCCCAGGGGTGTGGTGGAGTCACCATCCCTGGAGGTGTTTAAGGTGTCTGGATCTGGAGCTGGGTGATATTTGTTGAGTGATTTAGGGGTTACCATGGCAGTGCCAGGTGGATGGTTGGACTGGGTGGCCTTAAAGGTCCTTTCCAACCTTGGCATTTCTGTGATTCTACAATTTGGTTGGCAATGCAATGTATTCTAGTAAAAGATTATCCAGATGATTTAGAGGTAATAGTAATGAGACACAGAAATTTAGTAATCCAGATTTTATCTCTGAGGGGAGTAAATCAAAGTCAGCAACATTGGTAGGACATTTGGTACCTCACCCATAAAGCTTACAAGCTCAAGAAACAGTAGTCAGCATCACTTGGTATTTGCTGCTGCCTATGGTGGAAGACGAGCTGGAAAGTTGTAGGGATGCAGGTTTTCTTCCTCCTAGTTATGTTATACAGCTATGGTGGAACAGCAGTGGAAACCTGGCAAGCTCCCTGGCATTAAAATACCTGCAAAATACGGCATCACATGAGATAACCCTGATTATATTTAAATTTAAAATTTTAGGTGTGGAGTGCCTATAGTTTTTCCTAATTTCCCCTTAAATTCAATGATTTGACTACTTTAATATTCACTCTTCTATTGTCACCTGCACATAAATTGGAAGCATACATAGATTCAGAGAATTTTCTGCTGCAACATTCTATCTCGATGACTTTATCATTCAAGCAGATTGAGGCCTGAAAAGAAGCCTGATTCCATGAAGAAAGCTCACAGCAAGCAGTGCAAGCTGGTTTAGTGCTTTAAACCTTAAAGGAGTCTGCTTGTCATGAACAAAGACCTTCATGTCCTTTGTCTAAATGACAAAGGAAAACAAATTTTAAATGTGGTATTATCAGTGTCAAATGGAATTCCTGTACTCCTTCCAGAGCATACACATCATGTTCTAAAGCTGGATTATGATACGTTATGCAGGTTTTCCTTGCAGGTGTGGGGTAGGCAGATAATTCCAAGATGCTTATAGATGCTCAGAAAACAGATGTTTTTTTGCACACCAGCTGTGTTGACATATTTCAGTCACCTTGAATGCTGGTGTTTCTTTAAGTGTCACTTGCAATATCTACCAGTAGGCTTTCGATCCAGGAGCATTTCTGCTCACTTTCTGAGAGACCTGAATGAAAAAAAAACATACTTTAGGTATCCTGAATATATGAAATAAGCCTTAAATTTTTTTCAAGCTGTGAATCCTAGTGGAATTTCAGCACTAAATGCTGACTCAAGTAGCTAATTTAGCAGCAGATTAGCTTTATGCATGCAAATGTTCCCATTAACAACTGCAGGCTTGATTGCAGGTTTACATTTAAACAACTATGAGGACTTTCATGCATCAGAGACCAATAGACATTATTTATGTCTCAAACTTTGCAATTAGTAGTAGCTATTATTTCAGTGTATTCTTGTTGCCCTCCAGGTATAGCCTGGAAAGATATAGTTGAAAGTTGATGTATCCCTAAAATATTCCATAAATTTGTAGCTATGACACACTTTCCTCATCTCTATACACTGAATTTGATAGCCTGTTGAAAATTGCAATATAAAAAGAGATTTAATAAAAAGTGATTACCAATATTTTAGCATTTCAAAGTAAGACAAAGAGGGGAAAAAAACAAGTCATAAAAATACTTGAAATGTCAAATTTGGCTTCTATCATCTTTACCAAAATAAGAGTCATGACACATACTTCTTCAAATGCAGCCTCTACATATGTAGGCCCTGTGAGCAGATGTACAGAAATTTCCCTTATCCTAGCTTCCATTTAGCCTGCTCTGAAACAGGCTTAAGAAACCTGAGATTGGTAAACTGACTTGGAAATTAGACTGCTTCTGTGCTAGTACTGAAAATGCATATATATTTTATTAAGGAATTGAAGTAACTATGATTATTTTGCATATAAGTTACCTCCAGTTTCTGGAGCAACACTAATCACTGGAATCCTTTGGATCATGCAGACCATAATAGAAGTACAGTCTGGACCCAGACTACTTCACCAAAATTTTTGTCTCTCACCTTTTCCACAGAAGAAGCTGAATTACACTTCTAAGTTACATACAGAAGCAGAGATGATAGCAAGAAGAGTTAAGAAAATCCAACCAAAACCAATCAATCAAAAACAAAAAAAACCCTACGAAAAGCACAACAAAGCAGAGCAAGAATCTCCTGAATTTACAATATCTAAAGCAGGTGGTCTAAAGTTTCAAATTATTCAGGTGTTTCTTGCCAATTAAGGATCAACTTTTCATATCCCAGAATTTCCATATCAGTAATATCAATGCAAAATTCATGGAATGTTTATTATGTTCCTATCTGCCTTCTAAGTAACACTGGAATGGCCCATACTTTCATTTTTACTTCTTCATTTTCTTTTCTATGGATCTGCTTCTCTGCTTAGGTATGTCTATTGACTTATCCCTCCATCCACTGCTACCTGTTCTTTTTATACTATGCTTGGGACAACTCTAATTTGTAATCCTGGCTAGAGCAGGACCTAATCAGCACTCTGAAAGGGGGAGCTGATTTAATAGAAGTGAGCAGCATTCTGAAGTCAACCATTTTTGGGTCACTCTTTCCACATTCTTTACACCTAAGAGTCTAGAAGTTGTGCTTGCCTTTAGAGCAACATAGAAAATTATACATGTGTTAATCAGAGTGTATTTATTTTGGACTCAGTCTTTTTACTGAATTGTATAAATCACATACTTGGTACATTTATGACTCATAATAGACTGAAATATTACTGCAAATATGCTTCCTCTCTTAAAAAAATTATCAGAAGGAATCTTAAGAAGTGGGGGTTTTTTCAGTAGATTTCAGAATTCAGTGGAGTTTACTAATTATTTTTTACTTTAAAATAGCAGGAAAGATCCATTTCCACATCTGGTCATGACAAAAGAAAGCACAAAAATCTAGTTTGCAGCTATGATTCAGTCCACCGTCTTTTTGAAAGTTTTGAAAAATTGAGGTAGTTGTAAAGTTCTGAGCTTTGATCTTTCACCTAAACTACAGCCACAAATCTAAAATTCAGAATTAGCTAAATGAAAAATATGTGGCATCTCTAGTTCTTTTCCAAGGTGGTATTATGTCAGCTTTCCATATATATATTATGTCAACAAACTTCAAAAGTGCTTTTTTGATACAGACAACAAAGTACGAATATACCTAGAATAATATATGTATGTGTCTTTTTGATCATAAGGTAAAGTAAAAAGCTATTCAGAAATATTTCTCCATGCTGTGAAGTTATCTAATTGAATATTTTGCATTTATTTTCTGTATGATGTTTTGGTGTTTAAGGAACATAGCCTTGCCTAGATGAATACATTTGTGATACTTCAGTGTTTCCGCAATCTAACAAAAGACTAATTTGCAGATCCTGCAAGATAAAATTATAGTCTGTGGTTAAAAAGGCAAATTATTGCCTTTTTTTTTTTTTTTGTCCAAATAAAACTCATTATTGAGTTTAGAACTTGGTGATAGAGATAAATTTGATGTTTCTTCCTTCGTTGACTGGCAAGGCTGTGAAACCTGTACACCTGGAGGTCTGCAGAAAATATTTGGACAAGGATTTGAGAAAGCTGATCTAATTTGAAGTTTTTAAGAAGGATATTGAAATAATTACATCCAGAGATCCCATCAGCATAAATTTCTCTGTGACAATATCATTGTCTCTTCTCCTCTTCCCTTGCCCATCCCTGACAGACATTTACACAGCACTGGTAAATTCTGCCACACTTAAACCAGTAAACAAATCTGGTTTTTTCCTACTAGAATATGTAGAAAATATGGTTTACTGGATAATGTGATTGAGAAAATAATGAGCATAGCTGAGAGAAGATATAAAAAATAATCCAGGAGCAGTGACCAAATTTACATGAAGGCCAAAATGTACTTGGTTTTGAAATACCAGTTGGATGTAAACCAAAGTCTTTGAAGAGAAATATTTAAATGGTACGGATTTAAGATGATGGTCATACTTATAAAGTGAAAAAGGAAACAGTTGTTTCATGTGAATGAATGTACTAACATCTCCTTCGAAAACATAATAGAAGAAAAATAGTATTATCTACCCTGCTGATACATGGCACACAGGAATGAGACTATGCTTTCACAAAATCACATAAACAGTGAGTTTGGTGACACCTCTTGATATTATCTGGTCCAAACCCTCCACTCAAAGCAGACTCATCTGGAGGAAGTTTCTCAATAGCGCATCCTGTCAAGTTTTGCATATCTCCAGAGATGGAGACAACACACCCTCCCCAGGAAGCTGATCTCTGTCTTCAAACACCTATAGAAAACAAATTTTTTTTTTTTGTTTTTTTTTTGTTTTTTT
>VWZQ01003820.1:32713-49868 GCA_013397015.1 Myiagra hebetior | reverse complement strand
TAAATACATATTTGAGTAATGAAACAGTGTGATCCTTAATGAAAGTATAACCTATCTTAGCTGACACCTTTAGAAAAAAAATGTAACCAGGAACTGATTAAAGATGCTAATATGGTGTTATAAGAAAACCATGAAATTAAGGATTTGAGAGACTGCTGTACTGTTGGTTATATCAATTTGCATTATTTGACATTTCATTCCACTAATGTCAAGGGGTTTGCTGCTTCAGAACTACTAGAATGAGAAGTTTCATTTGACCAGAAGCTTTTTCATGACTGACTCCTTTCCTCCCTTCCTTCCCATCAAATGGCACATTCTGCTGAGGCACGAAAGAGAATTTCTACAGCATTATGCATTGTTAGCTATGAGCTGATAGGAGATACACCTGGACTTCTTTTCTCTCTCACAGCAAGTGACATTGCTGAAGGAGATCTGGTGATGGTATCTTCCAATGACACCTGCTGAAGCAGAAACTAGAGTATATACTGCTGAAATGGTCATAGGTCAAACTCATCTTTGCAAGGACCTTGTAACAGTGCCTTGTCTTTAGGTTTTGTCTTTTTTCCTTTGAGAAGATACTCAATAGAATACAGTGATTCTACAGAATTGGTTTTATGATGTATATTGTGTACTATTCCTGCTATACAAGCATGCAATATCCAAGTCATTTGTTGCTTCAGAAAAGTAATTTAGGAGTTAGAGTTAAAACAGGTGTCATATTAATTGCTTTTGAAGTACCGAATAAAGAAAAATGTAGACAGCTGATAATTTTCAACCCATTTTTTAATGTCTGTCCTACCTTTGATGCACCACAGTTTAAGGCCATAATACTCTGACAAGGACAACAAACACATTTACTGACATGAATCATGCAAAGGGCAATTACAACAGTAATCTAATATACTAAAGAACATCACACAAACTGAAAGGTGAGTAGGATTGCAAGAGTATTACATCTATTTTGGTTTGACTGTGTTGCTCAGGGCTTCATTTCATTTAGATCTGAGCATTTCCAAGCATGGGGATGCCACAGCCTCCACACACATCTTGTTCCATAGTTTGACAACCCTTATAAGCATCAAAGAAATTTTCTTTATATTGAATCTGAATTTCCCATCCAAGCTGTGCTTGTTGCCTCACATAATGACAAGAAACTGGCTTTATCTTCCTGATGATTCCTCATTCCTCAGCAAAAGAAGAATCTCACTTTAACATATTTTTTAAGGTTGAAGAAACCCAGATCTCTCATCCACATGCTTGAGCCCCGCCATCATGGTGAACTCCACCAAAACCACCCCTCTATGTCAGTGTATATCCTGTGCCAGAACCCCAGGACCCTGCACTTTTGCTGAGCACTGGAGCAGGATCAGTGCCTGACCCTGCTGCTGTGATTATGCACGTGCATCCCAAGATTCAGGGATTGCTTTGCTGCCCAGGTGCACTGCTTCCTCCTGGGAAGGGATTGTTGCCTCCCAGGAACTTGCTGCCTCTTGGTGCCTTTTCTGCAGAGCTGTTTCTGCCCAGTGAGCCCTAGCCTGTCCTACTGCAGGGGTGAGTCCTTTCCAGGGCTTTGGGAAACTCTGTAAGTAGCTCATCCCTATGAACTGCAGCTGATTTCTTCAGCCTGACTGAATTACTCTAAGTAACAGCTCTATTCTCCAGAACACGGTCCACTCCCCTCAATATTCTGTGCCCCACCCATCCCGCCCCTCCCCGGTTTCTTGCTGGCATTGACTAGATAGCCTTTAAACAGGCAATGAGGGCAGACACCCCCTTGGCTACAAGGAGTCTTCACGTGATCATGCCAAGGACATCACTAAAGTCAAGGTGTGCAACATCCACTGCTGTCCCCTAAACACTTAGTCAGCCACCTATCACAAAACGTGGTCAAGGTTGCCCTTGGTAGATTTCCATGAGCATAAAGCCACTGTGGCTTCCAGAATGAAGGTCTGATTGCACCATGTGAGAGCAAAGCAATGCCAGGTTAATCTTGTTAAAGAGGTGACTAGCTGTTTCTTCAGCCGTAGCGCATGGAAGCAACCAGAGCAAGAATTTTTCTCATGACCAGTTTCGTACTTAAATGGGACACCTCTTTTATGTTTTATTTTGTTTTGTATAAGTGAACAATTGTTTTTATAAACCAGAGACACTTTTCTTAGGTACAGTATTATGAAAGTTAATTACTGAATGTTAAACTGGAACAAATTCTATTCCCTCAAGTTTCTGGAAATGAGTCTGCATTAGAAAAGTTCATATTACAAGGTGCTGTTAGGTCAGTTGACGGTGACACATCTCAATTGATTTGTCCCAAAGCCCATTAAACTGTGTCATGCTTGTGCTGATTTTAAAATAATGTCAGTTTTAAGTCACCTTAAATGTGGTTTTTTTTTCTTTCTGTAAATGGGTTATAAATTATGTGAAAGAAATGTGTTCATTGTGTATTGTGTTCTCTGTTAAAGTACATCTTTCTTTTTTATTACTTTGTTTATCCAATAAAGAGCATTAAGCTTCCCCTCACTTTAGATTTGGTTATTAGGATTTTATCCTTCCTTGTCCATATGCATATCATTGCACAGAGGTTCCGCATGATTAAGTATTGGCTGTCACGATATTTATCTCTGAATTCTGTTTCTGCCATAAGTATGTAGACAATGGAAGGATAAGAAATATGTGATAATATCTTTGGTGAAGACTAACTGGCAAGGTTGTCAGTGAAAAATAGGGAAACAATGCCTGTGTTTTGTTCTGCCCTTACTCTGCTGCAACCTAATGTATTTGGAAAAAAAGATTCTGCAGCCTCTCTAAACTACTTGTGTTCCTCCTGAAGGCAATTAACTACTGCTGTCAGATTTGAGTTCCCAGAAGGGCTGGTGCAGCGGTATTTTATTAATGATACTCTGCAGTAAAATGTGTAATGAATTGTGCTGTTTCATTACACAGAAAATCCTCTTCATTGCTAAGGGTGCATATTTCTGTAGTAAGCTCATACTGAGGGTAGCTACTTCCCTGTGTAACTGATGTGAATATGTATTTACTTATTTTTATATTTATAAATGTCAACCTAACATTTTTAAATTGCTTGTGGTATTGGATTAGTAAAAAACTCGGTCATTCACCTTACATATAGAATAATCAGGAGGTCTCTGGCACTAAACTTTGTGTAAATGTATGTGTGGAGTGTGATTTTTATGTTAAGTTGGTCTTCTTTTCAGTTGCTTAACATTTCTCTCTCAAAGAGAATTCACATTCCTGGACCTCTTCTTCCTTACTACTGGAAACCTGACCATATCAAGCCTCTTTATTCCAAAAACAACTGTTAGATTTTAGTTCTCTCCATTACTTGGATCCAGTAGGAACTACAAAATGAAGAAGGGTGATTCCTACTCCACTGAGAAATCGGACGGCTAAAGCTAACCACCAAGTTGCTACTTTCTGTTTCAGTACCCAACTAATAATATTTTTTGAGATTTGGTTAAATACACCATATTCATATATGCACATCAAGGAATCACCCTCCAGTTTTGGGGCAAACCTTGGGCATGATATCTATACCTTGCTTGTGACAAGAACATAAAACATTTCTGGATCAGAAAGCTTTATATGATCTAGTCACTGAACAATAAATTCCTGTGCTGCTGAGTCCAGGTGCTGTGAAACTGCTGAAGTGCTACTGTTCTGAACTAGAGAAGACAAGATTTGGTTAAACAGTGAGGTTTAAACCTCTGAATGTACCAACCTGCTTAGTTGCACTGGACTTTTTCAAGATGTGATTTGAAAGGTTCCTAGACAATGTCATCCAGGCTGCTTTTCCCATGAGGACTGCACCAGAAAATCCTTCAAAATCCCTTCCAGCTGGGTCTGGTCTTTGTCTTTATGATTCTGTGACCTGGCTCCAAGTGCTGAGTAGGTGGATTGGAAGTAGGAGGAAACAGAAGTCAAGCATTTGAGATATCTATACAAGAGCATCAACACAGGCAGACTCACCCTTTATTTCATCCACTAAAACTCAGTAGGTGAGTGTTGTGGTTTGATGCTGGCCCACCGCCAGGCANCAGCAGCAGCAGCCCCAGCGCCCCTGCTGCAGCGTCAGCCCCTGCCACGGGCACACAGCCCTCCCAAAACTGCTGCCCTGGGGCTCTCTTTCCTCGGGTGCAGCCCTGCAAGGACAGGCTGCTCCAGCCTGGAGCAGGGCCCTCTCTCTCCACCGGGTCTCCCACTGGATCACAGCCTGCTCCAGGCATCCACCCGCTCCGGCACGGGCACCTCCCCACGGGCTCTCTCATTGTCCCAGTTTTGGCCAGCAGCACATCCACCTTCAGAGCCATCAGCCATTGGCTCTGCTGGACATGGTGGAAGCTTCCAGCAGCTTCCTCACAGGAGCCATCTCTGTGGGCCCCCTGCTACCTAAAACCAGGCCGTGCTAATCCAATACGGTGAGTTATGATGAAGTCCAGTGTATGTCTCTTATAGACTACTCTAAAAATTACACTGGAAGATCACAGTAGCAGCATGACTTTATAGGGTATAAATTCTGATTTAGCAATACAAAGAGGTTTTTGTCACAGTTTGTTGTTTTTCCTCCTGTCTGAATAACTATGGCTTCTAATGATTTTCCCTTGAAAACTGGAGAGGTCTCCACACATTCATGTTGTGTAGAAAAAGTCTTTGGATGATAACTATATACTTATGATTTAAGCAGCTTTTAATGATATTTTTTGGTAAAAAACAGTGGAAACTCATTTTTGTTTTCATTTGTGGGTTGGGGTTTTTTTTGGGTTTTGGGGTTTTTTTAAATTTTAATTGCTTTTTCTTCCAAGAAAGCAATTTAGTAGTCCCACTGAGTTTATGAACATATATATGAGTTTATGCAGTGGGCCTCTTTTTTCTTACCAACTTTGTTGTATCGGAATGAGATAGTTTTAACACTACAAGATCAAGTCTATCATTATTGGTGCATGGCTTCCAAGTATAAACTACAAAGTGTTTTGCAGTAAATACTGGGTGTAGTCAGCAGTAAGTGAAGAGGAATGCCATACTGTGTAAACTTGTGGTGTTATCTAGCTGATATTTCCCAACTGTATTACAAATGGTCATATATTTGTAGATCTCTTCAATCAATATATCGTTGCCAAATTGGAATGGTTATGTATTGTGAAGCATAGACTGCAACTTTAGGTTTATAAAACTTATTTCACCAGTGTTCTGTATTGGAACAGTTTCAAATATCGTCCTGTGTGTGCAGTGGAATTAGTGTAAATGATAGACATCACTGAAGTTTCTTTGTAATTTTTAAAACCTTGGTCTTCTTTTTTTTCTTCATTATTATGCACAACCAAAGGCTACATATCTGCCTGTGTTTTACAATCAGCAATCTTCTGAATGTCTTAGAAACAACAGATGTAACAGTCTAGTTTATAAGGAACCTTAGTGCAGAGGGGTGGTGGAATACACTTTATTAAAGTCTCCAGAAAGAAAACAGAAGAACAATATAAAAAATGTACTGAGGATGCAGCACATCTGGGAAAGGTCTAATTTTCAAATTGAACATGTTTGCAATGGTAGCTGTACGCTCAGCAAGTTCTGTTTACAGTAGGGACATTACATCAGCAGTACAATTGGAGAAAGAAAGCTCCCTTGAAAACTGCTTAGGTCGTTTGCAAATTCCACGTTGAATTTTCTTGTTAGTTTTTGTTTGGGGCTTCTTTCTTTCTCTCTTTCTCTCTTTTTCTCTCTTTCTCTCTTTCTCTCTTTCTCTCTTTCTCTCTTTCTTTCTCTCTCTCTTTCCTCTCTCGCTTTCTCTCTCTCTTTCCTCTCTCGCTTTCTCTCTCACTTTCTCGCTTTCTCCCTTTCCATATATAAATATTTATTTTTATTTCTTCTAATATGAGAGATTTATAGAAACTGATAACTGTTCAGGTCAGAATGGTTTACCATATGATACAGGACTGTATCTCCTGTGTTACTGGAAAAACACTACTGTTCTATCAACTGTTACAATTGTATCAATTTTTTCAAGCCTTTTCTTGTTTCTTTAAAGACTGGAAATGACAGGATGCCATCATATTTCAATAATATGATATGTAGAACATCATGGGATCAATTTATCCTTGTCAGTTGTAATCTATAGCTTGTCATGTTGAATTATTCCTGAGATGATTTTGGCTTAAGCATGGCTCCATAATTTTATAACAGAATCTACTTAGGACTGTCAAGGTAAACACTTTGATAGTGAGGCTTTCCCAGTAGAAAAATGAGTTTATATTACATTACTGATCATCATGATTACAACCTTGGTAACATAGCGTTGACTTTATGGTCAGTTGTAGAGTATGCCCTTGAGGACACAGATATATCTGCAGTGTATTATTGACACCTAGGTACTACACTGATGGTAAATACCTTGTTAATATAAAAGACAAAACCCCTTACAATACGTCACCTAAGAAAATTATTATTGTTTTATTTCGTTTCATTTAATTTCGTTTCATTTCATTTCGTTTCATTTCATTTCATTTCATTTCATTTCATTTCATTTCAATTGATCATCCTTTAATCACAAATTCATTGTGCTTCCCTTTATCAAAGACATTCAGGGAACTCTGAAATTAACTCCTAGTGCTTCCAGTACTGTCTGGAGTGCAAAGACATACCTCATGGTTTATGTGGTCTGACCTTTTGGATTTGTAGTGGATAACATCAGCTGTAGCCATTGGTGTGAGAAACTGTTCTGAATTTCCATGGACTACTGGGCAGTAAAAAAACTATTGCTTGTTCTTTAAAATGTTCCTGTTGTGGTAATTCCTGTGAGCATTATTGTGATTTATCTGTGACATGAACTAATTTTGTTACTTTTCCTGAATAATAATTAAAAAGCTAGTAAGATTATTTTATTTTCAGCTTTATGAATAACCTGAGCTTGCAGACATCTGTATTTTTTGTAAAGATGTAATGATATAATATTTTAATGTTTTCTTACTCCATTAAAAAAAAGTGAAGTACTTTCTTATGGTGGAGGGAAGGCTAAAGATATAAGCAATGTCAAAGAAAAATGTAACTTGCAGGAAAGTATAGTCTGATAATCACAAAATCTTGCAATTAGGAAGTTTACCTGTGCAAAGAATATGCTAGGTCCAGGTTCCTTGGTTAGTGTGAATATTTTCCTTTCTTAGATATTGAAGGATAACTACATATACTTGTTTAGCTTATGCATACATGTGGCAAAGTAAAGTATATTTTGCCAAAAGAAACTTGAAATACATATGATTTTTCTGTACAATTTTTATTTATCTTCTAATCAAATTTACTTTCAATCTATACTGGCTTCTGAAATAAATTGGAAATATGCATTTGAACAAACGTTCTTCACCAGGAGCTAGAAGTGTTTCTGCAGGTAAACAAGAATATTGAACTCAGCTACAAAGGCTGTGTAAAGGTGATATTTCATGTGCTTATAATATTCTTCATTTGGAAAATGATATCACTTTATTTCCTTTCACTGCAGAAAAATACTGGTAGGAAATTTGTTTTACAAACAAATCTACAGAAGGAGCATTGTATCCACATAGAGATGTAAAGTCAGTCAATAGTGAATATGACTTGAGAATCACACAGTGGTCAGTCAAATCCAAAGCTACAAAGTCTGAAGAAATTGTGGATGGGAGTATCAGTATGCAGCAAGGCAGCATGGCCAGGGGTAGACTAATATGTTTTGTTCAGGCTCGTTTCAAAGTATATGGGAGAGAGCTGATTTCTGAGATTAGTAATTCAAAGAAAGTTGGTGGAGGCAATATGCAATGGACATTCTACTACTATTCCCTAATACCAATCTTTGTGAATAAAAATATATTTGCAATGACAGACCAGATGAGAAACAGTTTTCCTGGCTAGTGAAAACTCAAGTGGACAATAAGAGTCCAAGTAGCCAAATGCAAATTAGTTAATTTAAATTTCATATCAGTTACAAAAATAAAGGTCACCTGGCAGTTTTAATTGCTTGAGCAACCATTACTCTTGGGACTAGTTTTAAAAATGTAGGTAGAAAATCTGGTGAAAAGAGTAAGAAAAGTTCAGAGACTGGATATCTAATCATTAAAAGATTAAAAAAAAAATAATTGGAAAATCCAGCAAAAAATAATCGTAAATTAATGATTAATCTGACTATTTCAAGGCATTGAAACAATATCTTGCTGTGGTGTTTGCTGTGGAGTTAAATTTTTATAGATAATTTTAATAACTCCAAAGTGTAGCATTTATTTAAAGACGCATGAAAGTGAAAATGTTAAAATTGCAGAGTGATTAATCTATCCTTTTAGGAGCACTGTTTATACAGAATTACATCTGTCCAGCAACAGAGTATTAATTAGCAAATTATACTAACTTTTTGAACTCTGAACTTTGAGTGTAGTAGAAAAAATCCCTAAAATAAGTACTATTACTATATGCAGATTTTATACACATTAAATATTTATGTCAAATGGATTTATAAAAATTAAAAATTAATTTCAAGCACTTACGAGCTTATGAATAAAGTCTTTCAGAAAAAATGTGGAATTTTTTTTGCTTCCATTACAAGGAAGTAATCTTGAGATAAAAGCATCTCGTGAAATCTCTCAGAAAATAAAATAGAGCAAAAAACCAGAAATAATCTAATGCCAAAACAAGATTTTAATTCTGAAACTATTTCCCTTTTAGTAATGTGTATTTTTATGTGGGTATTTATGAGTGAAAGTATCTCATTAATATCTAATTAATGCTTTTAAATGTAGAGACTGTATTATATTAATTAAAAACTCTTCTGTCTTGGTGTTATTTTTTATATGTTCATTAGCCAAAACAGAGTTGCTGTAAAATCTGTTTTGTTTCCTGTTCCACTTTTAGGAGAAATCATGTGGTACGAGATGCATGTCCTGTCAAAAGTGCATTTCTGTAATCTATTGTCATATAATTTTCTTGCTTTGTCTTTAACAGAGTTAATACTTAATGTGATTAGCCAGCCTTAATCCTGTCATTGCACCTGCTCTTGCAACTGCCTAATCAGGATGTTCCTAGATATTACTTTTCATCTATGGCTGCCTCATTACATGAGAGTATCAGTTTGCTGCAACACAGGGATTGTTATACCATTTTGCACATAAGTGAACTGAGCCACAGAAAAAAATGACATAGTGTACCAAAGGTCAGGTGTGAGTGGCAGTGGCAGAACTGAAAACAAAATTCCAGTGTTCAGTGCTAAAAAATGAATCACTGTGAGAAAGATTTTCCAGTGAAGGAGGGTTAAATTACTTACATGGAATTTGTGAAATAAAGAAAAAAAAAGTGGAAAAGATGCTTGGTTATCTCAAATCATTCATACTTCATATCTCTCCTGTGACATGTGGTGGAGCTCTTTTATACCATTTTAAACTGGACTGAAATAAACGTACATATATATGTGTGTGTGTGTGTGTCTAAAGTCTGTTCTATATATGTATTATGTGTGTCAGTGGGGGTGTTTATTTGCTTTTATGTATATTTATGTCATAATACTACTGCATGTATTGCACTTTTGTTTGTCATGGATATATGGCTTGGAAGTTACGCAGATTAGAAATGAGGGGTGAGCTCTCTATCACAAAAAGGATGTGGTCATTTGAGTGGGGAAGGCATGTTTTTTGCTGCAACCAAATGGCAGTTCAGGCACAGTGAAAAGAAACTTAAAGAAGAAAGTTTTAGCATAAGCAGAAAGAGTTATCTAAGTATTCAGTCTTGATAAAAGAGGTCATGAAAGCATGGAACAGAAATGGTACGGGCAATGTCAGTATTTATTTTTGCACTCATGTTATTATAAGATGTGAAAGTAGTGGCAGGGACAGCAGCCTCAAGACAGTAATATGAAAGTTTTGCCTGGTAATATTACTGCTCACACTCTAAGATACTGATTATCTACTCACACTCTAAGACACTTATATATATGGATACAATGCTTTATTTTATTTAATCTGTTTCAAGTGTTTGAAGCAGGTAGGTGACATTATTCATTTTTGAGACTGCCCTTGTACTTCATTGGTACTTATTTTAATATAGTTTGAGAAACTAATACACTATAAATTCTCTCCAGAGGTTAAAAGGCCCACAAAGGTGATATACACTAGCTCTTTTTTTTTTCAGTTTTCAGAGCAGTAGTAGTTTGGTGATGGCCTTAGTCTATCCTAGCAGAGAACACTGCAGGGTGAATCTTTATGGACTAATATTTGTCTTGTTGTCATGTTTTGAAAAGGGTTCACAGACTGCTATTTAATACTTGCTTCCTGTTCATGTATGGTCTGTGTAGCTATCTGGACAATTATCTCCAGTCATTGTGCAAATTTAAATACCTCTCTAAGAGTACTTGTCGAACTCTGCAGGGTGTATTTTAAGACAGATTACCCATACTACGAGTTCCCTTATTATGACCCTGTTCATCTTTTGCTTAGCATAATTATAGTTGTGCATGGAAAAAAGTATCATGTTAGATATAAGCAGGTTATAAATTTTCAGTTAGCTTCTGCAATTGGTTTTCACTCTCTAGGGAAGGAAATAATGCTTGGGATGCTCTTTTTTTTTTTTTTTTTTTTTGTCCCCCCTTTTTTTTTTTTTTTTGCCACCACTTGTTATGTTTGTTTGTCCTGAGCATCCCTTCTAATCTAAGCCATCACCAATGTCCAGATGCTTGTATCTTGCACATACCTCAGCCTTGCTTGATGCCTCTTTCTCCAAAGACATTGTTTATCCCTCCTCTTCTCTCCCTTATTTCTTCAGTTCATCTGTGATTCTCTTTCACTTGTATCTCCCTCTTCCTAATATATATTCCTGTTTGTCCGTTTTGCAACAAGCTGCTAGCTTGTGCCTCATTTGATTGACTGACAGCAAGGACTATGCTTTGCTTTCTGTAATCACTTGTTTCTGGCTCCCTATTTCACTCATTACTAATTCATTGTGCTGGAGAAGATAGCCCAGATGGCTCCCTTCACTGGTTTGTTTTTTCTTTTTTTATGTGTTCAACTTTTCCTAGGCCTCTATAAAGAATTTTTTCTAGAAAGTCACCATCTTTCTGTGCACCTTTCACAAAATTGATTCCAAGTTCCTGCAACATTTGATTATCACTGTCTGGAAATTTATTTTCAGTTTTAAACAAGAGACAGCAAGAGCTCCACAGCTTTAACTGTAAATAAGTGCAGTTCCAGTACATTACAACGTTAAGTACTATAAATTAATGGATTAATGGTGATCTACACCAGACAGGATTCTGGCCCCAACAAGATGACTTTAAATTAAGTGTGCTTAGAAATGTTTATCTGTAGAAGTGTCCTTTTGCTAGGATTATTTCTCAAATCTCACAATCTGTTCTGAGTGTAAAACATCCCATCATGAGTAAAATTTTCTAGTAGATCACATGTTCTGAGTGGATTTACAGAGAAGGACTGGTGCTGATAAGAATTTTAGAGTGGTTGGACTGTTAGCGTTTCCGTAGATCCTGTTAATGTTACCAGTAATTCCCTAGTCTCTTGCAAAACCAATATATTTTCCCAAGTTCTCAAAGTGGCTAAGTGAGTAACTAAAGGTTATAAATGGCAGTGTAATTTCCTTGGACCTTGATCACTATTCACATGGTAATCATCCATTTGCTTTTTATCGCTTTCTGCCAAACCTAATTTCCAAGGCTGCATAGATTTATTTTTTTTCACTAGTATGTACAACTTCCAAGTCCTTGTATGCTCCTTGATGAAAAAGTGGATAATGGATTTTCTCACTCAATGCCATACTTAGTCAATGGAAATGAAATCTCTAGGGGTGCAAAGCCTTTAAACAGTACCATCTTCAACTTACCCCTTTCCAAATCCAATGTTCTTGCCATTCTCCAGTCTGTAGCTACATGCAGTGAAACAGAGGGCACACCACCTAGTGTGTTTCTCTAGTTTAAACTGGAACTTTGCAATAGTCTTCTTTCAGGCTTTGCTGCTATAGGACTTGGAGCAAATAATGGAATCCATGATTAAGCAGCTTCTTTCAAAAATTGGTCTGCTGCAAAGGCCTTTCTCAGATCATTGAGAAGTTCATTGTGAAAATTTGCAATTGGAAATCAGTGTGCACCCGTGATAGGTGTTCGTCAGGGTGATGGACAGGACTGATGAACTAGCTCAAGAAAAGTCATTGAAAGCACTGGGATCCTCTCAGGCCATCCTAGAAAGCTTTCATACTTGATTTCTACTTCCTCACTTTCTTCACTTTTATTCTGAAAATCTGAAAAGTCATCAGTATTTTGTATGCAGAAGTGCTGCGTCCTCTTTGCAGCCCTGCTAAATAGGAAGATATGTATTACCATACAGTTGTTCAAAATGTTTGAATGAGATTTATGTTCAAAAAGGACTTTTCAAGGAAGTCAGTATAGTCAAAGCACTGTAATGTCAGTTGGAAACTGTAATCTCTTGGAGAAAGCATTAGCACGAATTCCATTTATGTTAAATCTGTTCTCGTTTCCATTTCCTGGTTTAGGTTCATTCTTGTAACATATGCACTGTTCCCTGCTATTTCCTTTTTGGTTCTGTATAGGGAACTCTGAATTTCCTGTTCTAAGATACATTTTTTCCAGTTACTTTGACATGAAATTTTCTTCCATATTTTGTAGCATAGAGTAAAAGATTTCATAGAGCATTTTGAATTGGTTTTTATTGAAAACTTTGGTGTTTCAAGTTTTTTGATTCAGTTTTGTTTGTTTGTTTGGGTTTTTTTAATGTGTAATAAATCAGCTCAGGCTTGTAAACCCTTACTTTATTTATGTGTACTCTATTCAATTTAAATTTCTGTCAGGGGGAACTTTGTGGTTTATACCTAAGTTTGGAATTAAGCATCTATCCTGAACCTAAATAGGAAATATCCTTCAGGAAGGAAAACATTTAAAACTTAATGCAAATACGGAAAATAAATTTTAAACAAGTGTTGGTGTGAATAAACAGTATCTTTTCATTCCTTTGAATCTAGTTTGAATCAATTGGTCTTGCAGCCTTATAGTGTAGATCATACATCATATGTACCTTGCTGCATTATTTTTCAATAAAGGTCACCTTTTTCTGCAATTCACTACTGGTGTTGAAGACACATTCAGGAACTTCTAGATGCATCCTCCTTGTAATGTGCCTTATGATGTATTATGCCTGGAAATGTCAGGAAACTTGCAGATGCAGAAAATAAATAAACTAAAGATAAGCATGCAGATCTTTCATACTGGTTCAAATTAAGTATTTCATCCATTTTGTTTCATCCATATTCATTTTAATAGTTTGACTACTGATGATTTCAATATTTGGTAGTCTTTCTTTCATCAACAGTTTCAAACATTCCCTACTTTGTTTTGAAAACTTAATTAATCAGAAGAAAATTTGTCTACCATTGGCAGCCCTCTCTATTTCTGTGTATCTTACTGAAGTTACCTCTTATACAAGGAGATATTGAGATATAAGGAAAATATTTGATGTGGTGAAGGAAAAGGGTCTTCATTATGACTAGTTTCCTACTTTTAAGCAAACTAATAAATCATGCAGCTTTCTCCGTAGTTTTGCTGATCCCCTTTTATCTCTTTAGATGATTAAGGGGGTTAAGGGCTCTGAGCAACTTGACCTAGTGGAAGGTGTTTTGCAGGGGTGTGTAACAGGATGATCTTCAAGGTCCCTTCCAACTCAAACCATTCTATGACTCTGTAATAATATACAAAGAGTTAGTTATAGCTCTCTAATGCAGTGACATTACCCCATTCTTAGTAACATTATTCCATGATTCTGATTAACATTCTATTACTCTGTTCTTCATTAGCTTTCTGAAAATAAATATGAAGAAATCTTTCCTATATCCTTAGGCAAGTAGCTTCAGATAATATGTTTAACTGAAGCTGGCATATAGCAATTACTGTTGACATGAATTATTGCTAAAGAATGCCGGTGAAATAAATTGTAAAATCCAGTATTTAAAATGTGTTATTGACATAATGAAAATAGTTGGGCCTCCTGAAGCTACAACTGAGCCAGCAATATGTGCTTACAGCACAGAAAGCCAGCCATGTCCTGGGCTGCCCAAAAAGAAATGGGGCCAGCCACTCAAGGAAGTTGATTGTCCCCCCTCTACCCTGCTTTGGAGATACCCCACCTGAATCCAGTTCTGGGGCATCAGTGCAAGAAAGACACAAAGGTATTAGACTGGGTCCAGAAGGGGGATGCAACAATGGTCAGGGTTCTGGAACACCTCTCCTATGAACAAAGTCTGAAAGGATTGTGTTTATTCAACCTGGAGAAGAGAAGGCTTCAGGGAGAATTTATTGTAGTTTTACGATACATAAAGGAGACATGGGAAAAAACAAACAAAACAAAACAAACAAACAAAAAAACCAACCCCAACAAAAAAACCTCAACCAATCAAACAACCAAAAAAAGAAAAACTTTTTACCAAGGCCTCTAGTGACAGGAAAAGGGGTAACGGTTTTAAACTGAAAGAGGTCAAATTTAGATTGGACATAAAAAAAAAAAATCAGACGTGATTTATCAGAGACATTGTGAATGCCACATCATGGTAAGTAGCATGGTCAGGTTAGATGGAGCACTGGGCAACATGACCTACTGATACATATTCCTCCCATGATGAGAACATTGGATGACGTTCAAGTGTTCCCTCCAACCCAAATCATTTTATGATTCTATAATAAGAATGCTTCTCAGTAAGACACTTTTTGTATTGTAAACTGAAATATCTGTTTGCAGTTACCTCACCTAACGTGTTCTGAAAAGTGACCAAAATGTTTGCTTGTCCATTCTGTTATATTTTATGCAAAAGTATTATAAACAAAACAAAACTTCTAGAGAAGCCCTTCATTAGGGCCTTGATTGACCTAAGGAATACGTCCTTTACTCTTGAACTGAAAATCCCTGAAATGGAGAGGCACTTTGACAAATTTACAGTTTGTTGCATCTCTTTTGTATAGTTGCTTCTAGTGAATAGTCATCAATTCCTTTTATCTTCCAGTGAAGCATCTCTCAACCATGCTAATGAAGCATGTCTCAACCAGGCTGAAGTTAATGGGGATAGAGCTAGCTTTCCCTGAACTGCAATGCCATGATGTCTTTGTATCACTAAGAACAATTAAATTAAAATACTTGTCATTCCATAATCCTTGTGTGCGATAGTGGGAAGGTAACTCTAGATTGTCCCTCCAGCTTTGGGTCTGATGGCAATTAACACAGATGTGCAGAGCATGAAGACAGGCATATCACCCGTAATTGCAGTGGTATCATAAGTCAGTTCTCTGGGGATGGTTTCTACATTCCTCACACAACTATGGAAGTAGTTTGGAAAATAATCCTCTACTTTACTGGTTGGCCAGAGGAATTAGAGTCCCTGACTAAAAATAGTCTTACTTCTTACCTTCTTTTTATGTAAGACTCACGCTAGGTCAAAATGTATGCAAAGATCCTTCTTCCTTGCCAGCCATACTGAATGATGTGTTACGTTCCCTTTCAACAAATGTTAACAACTTAAATCCTCTGCTGTGAGGGATAGGAGATATAAGAAATCCTCCGATTTTTTTCTGTTTACGGCACTGATCACAAGGCACAACACAGTTCTGTAAGCCAAGTTTTCCAGCCTCTTCCTCCGGTGGTAATGGAAGCTCTGTGGACCGTAATTCTAAAGGCTGTCTGTGACACACAGAGGAGGGAATGACTCAAAATATAGGGTGAAAAGAGAAGGTATTTATTTTCTTAACAAATTATTTGCCTCTTTTGAAAGAGAGTGAAGGCAGGTACTTAAGGTATTTTGGTTTGGTTTGGTTTGGTTTGGTTTGGTTTGGTTTGGTTTGGTTTGGTTTGGTTTGGTTTGGTTTGGTTTGGTTTGGTTTGGTTTGGTTTTTTTAAATCGATGTGTCTCTCTGAACTTCTAGGTTGCCAAAAGCTTTAATACCATAGTTTCATCAAATCACCGAATGGCTTGGGTTGAAATGGACCTTCAAGATCATCTAATATACCTGGGTTTTAAGTGCCACAAAGGCATGTAAATGTCATTAGCTTGTAAATGCCACTAGTTTATGAGCTTGGACTTTTTTATTACTTTTTCTTTCCTCATGAAAGTATCCCCATTTCAAATATTCAGAAGTCTGTAGGCTCCCTTGCACTTTATTATGCAGATATAATCAAAGCCAAGATTTATAACCATAATCCACCACTTCTATCCAGGTGAGAATTATTATTGCAATCACCACTCCATTCCCCATGTACAGATATCATAGCTTTAATTCAAGTTAATAAAACTTCTCATCTGTAGAATGAGGCTAGTAGACTACTTTCCCATAATATTAGAGGATTTAAAACAAATGAGAAAATATGCACAACTGAATCCTCCTTGCACTTTAAGCCACCAGAAAGCACTTACCTGAGGTGTTTTGATGTTCTTCTGAAACCCTGCATTTAGCTATAAATATCACTTTGCAGTTTAATAGGACTTCAAAAGCATATATGAGCAACATAGTCCAAGAAGGGGTTCAGGATCCAAGTAATTTATTGGATATTTCTTTTTCTTTTCTTTGTCAAAGAATTATATAAGAGGGTTTTTAAAGTCAAACACTATTTCATTACCATGTGTGTGACATGCTAATAGTCAACCAGTTTCTTTTTCTGTGCTGATCTGCATAATTTCTGTGGGCCTTCTGTAATTTTGTCAGGCCATGGTGATTTTTTTTCTAGAGCAAAATAGAATTACTGTATTATGTATGGAAGCACATTGGAAAAATACTGGGTGGGGTAAACATTTAATAATATTGAATACTATTCCCCCACCTGGAGAGTGGGAAAAGATTTTAATCTTTTCAAGAAACACAAGTGTGGTGTTTCTGGAATAAGACTAACATACTGTGTTGGTTTTGCACAGCCTGGTTTTTGATAGCAGGGGGGCCACAGAGGTGGCTTCTGTGAGAAGCTGCAAGAAGCTTCCACCATGTCTGGCAGAGCCAATGGCTGATGGCTCTGAAGATGGACACACCACTGGCCAAGGCTGGGCCAATTAGAGAGGCTGGTAACGCCTCTGTGATAATATAGTTAAGAAGACATCAAAACAAAGGTGCACAGTTTTAATTCCAGCCAGAGAAGAGGAGGAGGTGAGAACA
>VWZQ01003820.1:0-32696 GCA_013397015.1 Myiagra hebetior | reverse complement strand
GATGCCTGGAGGAGGCTGTGATCCAGTGGGAGACCTGGTGGAGAGAGACGGCCCTGCTGGAGCAGCCTGTCCTTGGAGGGGTGCATCCCGTGGAAAGAGAGAGCCACAGTGCAGCAGTTTTGGGATGACAGCTGCTCATGGGATTGGAGCCACATTGGAGAAATTTGTGGAGAGCTGTCTCTCTTGGGAAGACACCTCCTATGGTGCAGCAGGGGCAAGACTTCATACCCCTGAGCCAAGCAGAAAAAAACCTTGGTTGACAAACTGACCAATGCCCCATGCCCTGTCTCCCTGCGCTGTCAGTGGGAAGGAGGGAGGGGTTGGGGCAAAAAGGTGTTTTTTAAGGGCTTATTTTTATTTCTCATTATCCTCCTCTGGATTTGTTAGTACTAAACTCATTTCGTATCTCTAAGTTTAGCCAGTTTTGCCCTTGGTATGTTTTCTCCTGGTCTTTATCTCAACCCATGAACCCTTCCTTAAATCTTTCTCTTCTCTGCCGAGCTGTAGCAGGGGAGGGTGAGTGAGCGGCTTTCGTGGGTGCCTGGCATTTGGCCAGAATTGGTGCCAGGTTTGGTAGCAGATCTGCTTGAAATAATCTCTTCCTTACAGCTTTTAATTCTTGCATGAGCAAATGAAACAGGCAAAATATAGCTGTAGTGTTTCTGATGGAGATACCACAGACCCAACACTTATTCCCCAACTGTGCTTCTGGCCACAAGCTGAATGCCCCTCACCTCCTTTTCCTTGGTTCCTTCAGTCATCTGCTGTGTCTATTCCAAATTTTATACCTTGACGCAATACTGTCTTAGGTTTTGTGTCCCTCTGGAACAAATAATGAGTAAGAGTGGTTGGCAAGAGTGAGTTTTTGAAACATATGTAGATGAAAAGGCTGATATTAAAGTGATTACCTAAGCAGTGCCTCTGAAGTGTGTTTGATACTAGACCACCTTGGACTCTCTATTTTTTTAAACATATTAGATTATGTCATGTTGCTGGTTTCATTTCTTCCATTCAGTATTTCTGTATTGTTTTCTCATCTTAGATAACTGTCAGACCTCTGTTACCGTAGTATCTGAGTTTTTCCCTATCTTTACTGTATTTCACCTCTCTGCAGTCATGTCATACTGTTACCTGTACTAACTGAGACAAGACACTAACTTACCTCTGTAAGGCTGCAGATAGGGTTGATGTTGGAGTGGGTACTGAAACTTATGCTCACACATTCTTCACTGTGCATTATAAACTTCATATCTTATACATAGATAGGCGACCAATGTTTACTATCACACTCTGGGGGTGTCAGGGGAAGTCACTGGCCTGCTCCTTCTTGGAAAATAAACCCCTCTGCTAACAACCCAGTCTGAATAAAAGATGTTTCCTCTTCACCCCTGCACTCTCCTTGAGGAGCTGAATATGGTGGTATTTCGTAACATACTTCCTGCAAAAGAAAAACTGTGTAAATACAATTTTGATATTAGTTATTCAGTAGCGTAAAAATTCTCCCCAATTATTCTGGAGAATGAAAATAATTGCATCTGAAATAGGAACTGGAGATTCAAGGAAATTTGGCTTTCTTTGCCATCTTTGATGATCTATAAATACTTTGTCATAAATTACCTAATAACAAGGTTTTTTTGCTTTTACATTCATTAGCAGTGTCAACACTGTGCTTCTTCTGGGCTCCAGTTCAGTGAATCACTCCTGCTTAAGGACATTTATGAATGTACATAATAGCAAATAAAGTCAATTGGAACCAAGCAAGTAATTGACTGCTTATTCAAAAATAAGACTTTAATTTATCCTTACAATTGATATACTCTTCCCTTTGAGTTGAAGAAAAGGATTACAGTGCCTCAGTTTCAGCCTCTGTGACTATCGGTGTCTGCAGAGCCAGTTAAACGGCATCAGCTTTGAGAACATTTGGCCAAGGTATTTCAAAGATAGAATTTGGTTGCAAACTCAAGAGTGGAATTAAACTAGAAAATTAAAAGAGAAAGAAAACGTTTTCTTTGAACCGCTACATTTCATTTAAATAATAATTCTCTTCTTGCCTAGTGTCTTAGGAGCCTTATTATCATGCAATTTTCTTTGCTTCTGTTTCATTTCACCTTGTGGTGTATGTAAGTCTTCCATGAGTTAGACAGAAGCCAGTGTTGCACTGATTCTAAAAAAAGCATGGTGATGTAAGAAAGAGATATAAGGGTGAAAAATTGCAGGATTTGAAGAAAAAAGCTGAGGACTCTAGGAGTGAAAAAGCAAGAGTGATTAGCAGGGGAATTAGTTTAAACAGGGTAAATAGCAAAAAAACAAGTCTGTTTCCTGCCCACTCTCTTTTCTTTAATAAATATACATCTTTTCTCAATTTCCATTGAGATCACATACAAGTATCTAGATGTAACAGCTGACATTTAGAAGAGTAGTTGTTAGTGTCCTTCTACTTCTTAATTCATCAGAATTTATGTCCTTGAGATATTCCAGTGAAGTAATTTTAGGATACATGATCACCTTGAATTCTTTTTGTGTGCTTTATAAATTATTACTAAAATAAATAGTGATCTGTGAAGTTATCTTACTACAGTATTTGTGTTGAATATTTGAAACAAATATATATTAAACAATATCCCTCTATGATGAATTTATTTTTTCCTTTAAATAGGAATTAAATACTATAGCCTTAATTTTCCTCAGCATGATCCATGATAGCAAATAAACCAAATATTATTTTGCAATATGATCACTGTTTCCTCCCTGTAAAATAAATTATGCCTTCAGAGCTCTTGGAGTGCACATCAGTCTAGTTAAGCCCTGAACCACCTAGTGTAGACTCATTTACTAGTCTAGTGTGGAGTTATTTATTAGTCTACACTAGTGCTTATGCTGTTGTAGTTTATATGAGCTAATTCTATCAAAATAAATAATCAGAAAAGCCTTCTGTACCACAGATGGCAGTGATTTAACTGTGCTTTGGTATTTAGTGTAATATGTCTGTGTTGAGGAATCCTATGTAATCACACTACATGACAAACTATAAGTGGCTTTTCAAGGTGTCTAACAAAGGAGGTAGACTGCATATTCGTAGACTGCGGAGTGACACATCCTTGCTTTTTCATTTAAAACAAAAGTTTAACAATATGAGTTAATAAAAAAATTAGATAATTCAACATAATTTACCCTTTTATCTGTTATAAGAACATTCTGTAGCCTTTTTTTTCTTTTTAAGAAACAAGTTCAATTTTCTTTTCACTAAGAAGAGCAGACAGTTGGCTATAAAACTGTGGGATTTATCTCCAGTATAAACCAAAGAGTTTCTATATTTAAAAGGTCCAAAACCTCAAAGCATAGTCCATTTGCTCTATTAAACAATGTCAATCTCTTTTGTAGCATCTGAGGAACAGAAATTGACATATTGTGCACTTCTATTTTCTTTTTTTATGTTCATCTGTATTATTCCTACAACATTATTCTGCCTAGCATTATTCTCCAACATATCTTCAGCTTTTCTCTTTTCCACTTAAATGGGTTTCTAAAATCACCTTGCCTTCATCCGTTTTCCAGGCAACTGCATCCTGGTGTATATATGACATAAACCCTTTTCCTGCTTCCTTTAAAAGACTGACCTGTAACTGGTTTGATTCCACCTTTGCTGATGCCACCTTCTTGTTAAGGTCTTTTCCCATAGCCAGGGCTCCGAAATAATTTTCTTTCCACTTCCTGATTTTGCTCCTGGTTATTAGAATGTAGTCATTCCTCATTTCTACTTTAGCGCTTCTCAGTAGTGAGTAATACTATAGGCAAATGGTCGCCAGTATCAATCCACTTTGCAAAGCAAAGTAAAAGAATACTAGACAGTATAAAACAACTCTAAATTTCTTTCTTGCTAAGCAGAATTGCTAGTTTGGTTTTACATGTATGCCATGTACCATTAAAAAAAGGACAGTGGAAAATAAAACTCTCTCTGTAACTACATAGAATATTTTATTCAAAGCCATTAAAGAAATTAATTTTCTATTAGTAATTTTAATTATTCATCTACAGGCTTACTACATTTTAGGTGTTATTATGAGAAAGTCAATATTTTAGTGAGTATGTATAGACACCACCTATAAATGTACACAGGACCTAAACAGAATGACATAAAGCTTATTTAGCCATATTATTCATTTAAAGGCTTTTATCAGTGTAACAGCTGCACGCCATTCAGTCACTGATGGAATATGTACTTGGTCTTCAATCATGTGAAACATTACCATTACACTTGGTTTCCAAAGGACAAAGGGTCTGTCTCTGAAATCACATAGCAATTGTGTCTGGTTGGGGAGCAAACTGTATGTTCACTTGTTGTATTGAAGGTGTTGCATTAAGACAGTGTGTATATTCGTGGTGTGGACTTTTTGTTTCAAGTTAAGTCATTCTGATCATATAAAAGAAACACATTATAGTGTCTGAGAAAAAAAAAATCTGCTGAAATGGTTTAAATCAAATCAGTATCAAAATTGTGTTAACAACAGCGAATTAAGTTGAAGTCAGTGAATTATACATTTGGTAACAATAGCAACAAAAAAACCATATAGCCCACAATATTGAACACTAACAAAAGCTTAGTAAACACCTGCTAATTTCCAGGCACCCTTCTGTAGCAAATCCTAAGAAAACACGATTTCCACCCACACAAATACACACGGAAGACTGTGCAGTTGCGTGTGCCCATAGCTGCACTCACACTGCCTTGCCTTAGGGGCTCTGAGCATCTCAAACCTCCCTGGCTGTCGGGGCCCTGCACACACTCAACCCTCCACCCTCCTGCTGTAGAACAGACTCTTCAGCCCCCCTGCACCTGTGCTCCCCTGCAGCCCACTGACCCACACACCACCTGGGAGCGGAGTCCCTCCTCAGCGTCCTTCACTGAAGTGGCCCACAGTGGCATGCATGTGATCCACAGCGAGGCTGAACTGCTCAGGGTTATTCTTCTTGCACAGCCTTACGCAGTAGCTGTTTTGGGACAGCCATGTGTTCTTGGATTTGAGGCATAAATATGGCGTTAGTAACTTTTCTTTGGTTTTATAGTTGGAGGGTTACAACATGCAAGATGAAACAATGTAGTGTGGTGGGAGAATGTGTATATATATGTTTTCCTCTAAGAAGGCAATGAACTTAATTGCAGTTGTATACTTCTGATCTTTGTCTCCTGAAAAACATATATACCTTCCCTGGAAACCCCTTTACATTCAGTTACTTTCTAAATCCCTCAAATATTTATACAGGAACATCACTCTTAAAAAGGGAGATGAGCTTTCCAGGGAGACAATGCTCAATCACAGTAAGGATAATCCTGTTCACCAATTTTAATTAGGAGGCTATCTTTTAATTAGTTATTATTGTTTTCAAATAATGCCAGTTAATAATAGAAACTCTCGTTTACTGATATGGTCTTTTTCAACTCCTTTTGTGAGTGCTTTGAAGCTATTCACAATGGTTCTTCAGGTGCAGATAGCAATGAACTTTGATTAATTATTGCTTTTAACACATTGCCATTTTTCTCTGAAAACTGATTTATTTAAAATTGAAATCTTGAGGTTTTTACAATGTCGATGTTTCTCTTTTGAGACTGATTTTCTTTTATTCCCCATTTTTGCATGTCTTCTTTCTTCATGTTCGTAGGTTTTTGTCCATTATTTGCTCTCTTCATTAAAGGAAAACATTCTTAGCTGGGCTACTTCCAGATGCAGCTGTAGTTTTGATGCCATTTTGCAGTCAGTCTCACCCTTGTGCTGATTTGTTGAGAATTCATTTTTTTAAAAACAAGCAGTTAATTTTTCAAGTCCAAATAAAAGTTTAGTCAGGAGGATTGGTGTTTTTGTATGTTCAGCTTTTAATTTCAAATCTTATAAAGGGAGTATGTATCTGTGTGGGAAATTTTTAACATGATAGTCTGTGTTTTGTAGTTTTTCTGGTTATTCTAAACTGTCGTTCTTCTCAAGCTCCATGCTGTCAGAAGCCAGACAAATTCAGTTTGATTAGTGAAGCATATAGTCAGTATGTTACAGGCATAGGGTGGGTTTGGCTTTTTTTAGAGAGTTCTTTCTGTTTGTTTTTTTGTTGGTTTGTTTTGGTTTTTTTTTCATTCTAGGGACTTTTTCTGGAAACACAAGGGATGTTAAGTTCTGTAAGTTCTTCTGAAAGTAGGGACAGCTTATTATTCAAAATGGGCAAATTGCTTTCAAATAGCACTCTTCATTTGGATATCATATGAATATGAAGCATTATGATTCTCATTCTGAGATATGCATGCATTTTGCTTCATTTGGCATTGGGTAGTGAGGGTACACGTATCTAGATTAAAGTTAACCTGTGGATTCAAATTAATGGCATGGCTGCATCTTATCATGATCTCCTCTAAGAATCAATGAGCTAGGGGTTTATATGACCTGCCCCTTTTTCTAAACTAGACAAAGTATGTTTATTTACATGTTCTCTGCCTACCTCATTAATTTTTAAAAGCCTCTGCCCCAAGTTACCCTCAAGAGAAGAACATCTGGGAATTATGTGGGATTTTCTCTCCATGTGGGCACTAGCACCTAATGTGCTATCACGAAGAGACTCTCAAGGCTTGGCAAGGCAACCTGTGTTGTTAGTAAAATGTTGGAGGAGGAAAAATTATGTTTTAATCAAAGCTATGTGGGAAGAAACAGAGCTAAGAATCATATGCAGCAATTCTCCATTCTTCAATCTATACTCGATAAAACACCTGGACTATAAAATAGCTTGTTTCCTGAAAGGATATTGTAACATTAGGCATCAAATAAAGGCAGTAAGTAAAAATAAACTACTTGTTAATTTGCTGCCTGATTTCAGCTCAATTTGCCTGTTGCAGCCTCTTCTACCATCATAATTTCATAATGTTTTTCTCATCCCAGGAAGAAAATCTTATATGTTTATTGAATATTGTGTGGAGCTTTGGTCCCTGCAGTATAAAAAAGATATAAAGCCATTAGAGCATGTCCAAAGGAGGGCAGTGAAGATGGTGAAGGGCTGTATAAGGAGCAGCTGAGGTCACTTGGTCTGTTCAGCCTGGAGGAGACTGAGGGGAGACCTCATTGCAGTTGCAACTTCCTTGTGAGGGGAAGAGGAGGGGCAGGCACTGATCTCTTCTCTGTGGTGAGCAGTGACAGGACCCAAGGGAATGGCCTGAAGTTGTGTCAGGGAAGGTTTAGGTTGGATGTCAGGGAAAGCTTCTTGAGCCAGAGGGTGTTTGGGCCCTGGAACAGACTCCCCAGGGAAGTGGTCACGGCACCAACCCTGACAAAGCTCAGGAAGCATTTGGACAATGCTCTCAGGCATATGGAGTGACTCTTGGGCATGTCCTGTGCAGAGCCAGGAGCTGGACTCAATCCTTGTTGGTCCCTTCCTACTCCAAATATTTGAAATACTTTTAAAAAAGGAAATAGGTATGCATTTATAATTGTGTATGACATTGACAAGATGTCAGGACAGGAAATATATATTTCTTTTTCTTCTGCACTCTTCTGGACTCTAGTATAGTTCCACATTTGCTTCATTTTCAGCTAGTCTAAACAGCCTGCACTAGAGGTATTCTTATTTATATCTTCTGAAGCAAAATTCTATTGCGGCTGTTATTCATGTTCCTTCAGCAGCTATATTAGGATGAATCCAACTGTACTGAGTTGGTCCAAAAAAGGAACAGAATTAAAATTGCTGAGGTGTGAGTAACCTATATTCATATTCCTCTTCTGTTGATTTGGAGAGATAAGAGGTGGAGAGATTGATCTGAGTCAGCAAAACTATTTATAGTCACACTGCTTTGAACTACTTACACCGAGGCTGTCAGCCAGCCATCAGTCTGTTGATTGACACATATAAGCAATTACAGCTAAGCAAAATTTCAGCTTGCATTGAATGCAGACCTCAGTTCTGAGGTCTGTGTTGAAAAAAGAAAACATTTATGCAGCTTTAGTTTTCATTCTAAATTAGAATAAAAAGCAAACTTTGGAAACTCAGAAATGATTGTTGAATGGGATCATTATTCTTTGGTATTCCTTGCTAATAGCATTCCTAATAATATCTGCTCAAAACCATTCTAAAGGAACACACAGGTAGGATGTTGATAATCCTTTTATCCATTAGTTGAACTCTTTGCTTGTTGAAAAGAATTTGAAACGCTGCTCTTTCTAAAGTGTCTTTAGAGACTAAGGTTACCAGAAAACCTGTGAGTGGCAGAGTTATTGTTAGCGTAATTGCTGTATGTGTACTTTGGGAGGGACAATTGATATATTAGCCCTGCTGATATGCAGTGCTGAAACAGTTGTTCTCATAACCAGCTGCTGGAGGGCATTGTCTTTAACCTGCTTTACTCTCAAGCCAGGTGCACCTTAATCCATCAAGTTGCTTGTTGTGGTTTTTCATGCAGTGTGAGAAGATTCATACCAACAAGAAAGCAAGTATTTGGTAGTTCTAAATTTTAGTATTTCTTACAATCTCAGTGTGTTGGTGCTTGTCAAGCTCTGGTTCAACTGAGCAGGATGTGTTTCTGACAGAACTTGTAGAGACAGAATTACAATGATATCCTAGAAACAGCTGCTTTTCGAGGCTTTACTCGTCTCTCAAATGATGTAAATTGGTAAGTAACATGGATATCTCCATTTGAGAGCATTGCTATGGCTATGGCAGTCTTTCAGTTAGCAACATAAATAGCAGATTTTACTTCCCATCACAGTGGCCAGCAAGTAATCCAAATGGATTACTTGAATTCTGGGATGTTTAAAGGGGCAAGAAATGTTCAGTGGATTTCTTTTGAATAGTTTAAACTGGGGTAGTATGAGATGTTAGCAGAATGTGTAAATTAAAGGTCAGTAGGGAATTGTTACAACTTGCCACCTCTAATACACTTTTTTTAACTGCATTTTTGACACACTTATTTTCTAGTTTCTTATCTTTACTTGCCCCATCTTAAGATGTGTAGGGTACTACAGTTTATGGAAATTTATTTGTTGCCCTCCTCCAAATTCCTGGTTCAATGAGGTATTTTCAGTTACACTTAAATTATTCTGGTAAAAACATTCTCAAAAATAGGTTAGCTGAAGAGTATTATGTAAAAGCTTTATAGTGGATGCCATTTATGATGGCCTTATATTGTCCACAGTACCACATGAGGAAAAGAAATTGGTTGGGATTTTATTTCATTTAAAAGAAAAAATATAAGAAAAGATCAGATGCCATAAGAAACAGTTTCCACTACAGAGTATTGTGCAATCTGACTGCAGCAATGAGATCTTGTCTGTGGCACTGTGAGCATCTTCTACCTAGTGCAGCACCTCCACACAAACCCAGCCCTTACGTCTCACACTTTGCTGCAAGATCCTGCTGTCATTTTATGAAGGCTAAACCTTATGGTCTGTAAGGAACACCTGCATGCACAAAAGGCCTTTATCCTCCCTGAATATATTGATAATCTAGCTGCTGAAAGGCACTGCTGTGCATGCACTGGTGAGCAGGGGAGGTAGCTGATTTTATTAAACAGCCACAATAACACTGTGCGCAATATAGACAGCACAAGAGAAATTGGCCTGCCACTCCTTTGGTCCTCATGTGTTGTTTTGTAGCTATGACCCAGACAAAATTTAGGAGAAATGAAGCAAAATTTCAGTCACTGTCCTCTCAAAGAATTTCTGTGGAACTGTAATTGTTCATAGTGGCATACCACGTTCTAATAAAATTTTGAATTTCAAAAGTTTTAGTGCTGTTCTCATGCACTTGACTTTGCTTCATTTTCTGCTACTATTATGGATGCTTTTTCAGTTCCATGAGATTCATTGCTGTTATTTTCCATAACTTTGGTTTAAATGCAAAGTTGCTGGCACTAAGGCAAGTCTTGGCTTTTCAGTATTAATGCTATGATTAACTCCAGAGAAATCCATCTATAGCATATCGAGGACTAAGAAGACTAAATTTTCTTGGTGAAAGATGGAAGTTTTTAGGTGTAGTGGAGGTAGATGAGCATAGCTTTTTTTTTTTTTTTGTTCCATTTAGTGCTGACAGGTTAGTTACATTGTTCTCAACCTCATGTCAGGAAATGTACATGTTCATATAACAACCAGACTGTCACTTGAAAGGTATTTTAAAAGATGAGAAGCAGCTGTCAGTGAAGAATGTGACTATGCCACTAAGAATGAAGAAGTGATGAGACTTTTGTATGGGTGAAGACATTTCAGGAACTAATGCGGTTTAAGGCAGGACAGTATGAATAGGGATGTGATGTGACCAGCATGGGAATCTGCTGGTTATGTACCTTCCTGAAGCACATTCTGCCTGAGTTCATTCCTTCTGTGGTTGTGATGTTAATTCCTGACAAAGGGTCCTGGTGATGCATGCTTAACTTCATGCAAAATTTTCCTGTGGATGTAAATGAGTTCCTTGGGGCTGAATAATTTTCATCTTCCTATGGCTGCAAAACTGTATCAGCCCTTGTGTACTCAAAGTGAATCTCCACTGTTATTCCTTAAAATAAACACACAAGATTCTGTTTTCTCTTGCTTTTACAATCTGCATGTGTCCTGGGGTCACTGTGTGATACTGCATTCCCATGCCAAATACGAGTTCTGTGCCTTCCTGTGTCTTTAAGCTGTTTCTCAGGAGAAGGGAGAGAGAAGCCAGGCAAATTTTTCAGAGTGGTTTGTGCTCGAGGACACACACTCCACTGCTTTCCTGCTGCTACAGAGCCAAGGAAAGCACCTTCCTGATGTTTTTACCCAGCTTTCAGCTCTGTTTCTCAGGAAAGAGACAGAGAGTTAAGCTTCTTTGCTTTATAGCTAGCCTGCTAGCTGAGGCAAGAAAGTTGTATTTTTTTTTCCCTGGGACTTTGGCTTCTTCTTCTTCTTCTCTTCTGGACTGTTCAGTAACACCAGATCACCAGGAGGCCCCACACTGCAGCCCGGAGGGGCCCAGGCTGCACCCCAGCTCAGGAGAGGGTAGAGCCACACCTACAAAGAGCTCTGAATCTTCCAAGGTCTTCTCCATAGCGAGAGGTTTGATTATTCAACATTATTCATTCCTTTTTCTGTGCCTGTGTGCACTCTGTTTGTTAAATAAATGGTTTTTTTTCATTTTCCTGCGAGGAATTTCTTTCCGAACCTGGAAGGGGAGGGGGTGCTGAAATCTGCCTTCTAAGGGAGGGACATTCATTCCAGACGCTTTCCTCCAAGTTTGTCTCAAACCAAGACAGCATGCTAGACATGATTTTATAAAACAATGAGGATAAAAATTCATTCATCTGTAATTATATGAACTCATTTGGCATATAAGTCTAGGACGAGAAATCAGTGATTTAATTTCCTTTTAAAGTCTCTGTCTTATCAGATACAGAACAAGCTAAGTAATTACCTCTTAGTTATTGTGAGAACTGTGCCCTCAGTATTACATTCCTATTGTTTTTAGTTAAGGAAATTTATTTTTATAGATCACTCAGCTGACTATTTCAAGCTGGGTGGCTCTCCATTGTTTACAGTGTAGAAAGCAAGGTCTATAGATTATGTTAAGAGAAATTCACATTGCCCTGGTAGATACAATAGGATGCATACAACATATTATATTTTCATTTTATATGAGACGATTCAATCTAAAATGTTTTATAAATGTTCACAGAACACCCCAGTGGAGATACATAGTGTGCCTGAAACTTCCGAGAGCTTCATCATGAAATTAAAACTAGTTTTATGTTATAACTATGGGTGAGATAAACCCATCCTTTTTGTGGAAATATCATGTTTCCAATCTGGTCAATTGTGCAGGTGGAATCTGTATGTTTTTAACCACTAACTCACAAGTCTCTTGTTGGGGAGAATTTACTGCATGTCTTGAGCTGAGGTTAAATACAAGTTTCGGCTTAAATATAAAAGATTTAATGTACAATGCCCTGGACAGTCTTATCACTGCAAGCTGTTCTCTGTGGAGTCTGCAGAGGCGCAGCAGGAGTCAATTCCTTGCATACACATGCAGCGGTACCAATTGCATGAACATAAGCCCTGCGTTGGATCTATTCCGTATCCCAGTTCTGCTGCCCAAAGGTGGCCTCTGGTGTTTGAGCCCTCATGTCCACAAGTGATATATTGTCGCAAGACAGCTCTGCAACTTCCTTCATTTCCAAGGGAAACTTCACTCCCCTACGGGGAGTCCTTCTGTCCTGTCATTCCTATGTCCAGCTAGTTCAAGCTCTTTTGCAGTTGGACCTTCTTGTCCTCCGTGCCAGGTCATTCCTTGGTCACAAATTACCAATGCTGAGCAGACACGGTTTGATTTTCCTCTTTACTCTATCGTGTATGCCACACAACCCTTGCACCTTGACCACTTTTGCCAGATTTTCAGAGGATCAACAAAATGGCAACTTTGTGGCAAAAGGCTGCTCTTTCAGCATGGGGATGCTAGAACTCTAACCTGACAACCCTTGGCAGAAATTTCTGCCTGACAACATAGGCTGGGAATTTTTCAGCAACTGAATAGTCACCCTTTGGATACTTTATGATTCGTCATAGTGCATCTTGTTCTGTCATTGACACTAAGCTGTCTCAACTACATCATTGGTATCATTTTGTTTCAAAGAGGTATTTGGTCATAATTAACAGACAAAAGGAAATCCAGTTCATAGCCTATTGCTTCAAGGAGTAAACTGCTCCCACCACCTGATGTGCTGATATATGTATCTGTCTGTTTTACAAATCAGGATGTCTATTTTTGCATTTGAACAAACTGTGCCAGAAACTGAATTAATTGGTTCTTGAGATGAAATAAATTGACTAGGTGCATGAAGTATGTGGGTCCCTTGTGAGATTGTACTAAGCGTATGAAAGTTGTGGGGTTTTTTTTAATCAAATAAATGTTTCAGAATATATGTACATTTTAACAAATGCTGTTCCTTAGTGAAATGTAGTGTAGTCATCACTGAAGGAAGTCATCTACTTTTGCATCAGTGATTAATGGAGCTGATAGTCTCAACTGCAATGTGGTTGTGCCAACAGTCCAAGAAACACATTAATGTCAAAAATGCAATAACTGGAGGATCAGGACTTGTGAGGTCACTGGTAATCTTTATCTCTATTGACTTCAGCTAAGTACAAATCAAGTTGGCGATTTTTTAACAATAGCTGTTACATCAGCTGAAGTCTAAACCACCATTTCAATCTGAATGATTGAAAAGCATTTTGTGTAGAGTATCATGAAATAAGAGTTGTGGAATTTTTGAAAACATTAGCAAAAGTTCTTTTTGGGAATACGGACTTAAAATCAGAAAGCCTGTAATATGTACAGCAGAAAGGAAGCTTGGTAACGCGGTAAGTCCTGTGTTTATGAGGTGGTAGAGACATATGCATTCTATTAAGTAGGAATTACAACTAAAAAATTAGATTCTTCAAATGTTTTCTATTTTTCATAACTGTAGGGCATTTTTTCATACTGTTGCAAAAATCATCACGGTGTTTACCTGAAGCATTCCACTTAGAAGGAAGATCTGCTTCCTTGAAATTAATGCATTTGTTTCAGGTTTATTTTGAAGATGATTAATTCAAATAACCAAATTTCAGCTTTGGGTGGGGTTTCTCGGTTTAAGTTTGGTTTTTTTTAAATTTTTTTTCTACAACAATACTTATCTAAATTTACTTTTTTATATGCAGGCTAATGCAATTGAAAATGTTTCTCAGAAGTTTCAGTGTCTTTAAAATGAAATAAATGTTGGCATGTTGAACTGTACACACAAATATATACTTAATGAGAAAACTATAGTTTTGGTACACCAATATATCAGAACTTTTCTTTAGTAAGACACAAGTCAAGTTGTTAAAAGTGGGGAAACACACTTTTCCTTGTTCTAACCAATAAAACAACAGCTTTAGCAACAAGGTTAGCCTGATTCTTACACCACTGTGATGGCTTTTACAGAGATCATTTAATGACATGAACATAAAGGAAATATCTCGGATCATCCCCATAAACTGCGTAATTTGCTATAAAACATAAACCTGTGAAATTAAGGTGAATAGGATGGTTCTACTTTCTATATTATAATAAGGCGAGCTCAGTAGAGTAACAGTAGAGTACTTGGGCTATAGCTTTATCATATTTCAAAGGTGGCAGGTAAATTCACACTTACAGAGAATTGGATGTGGCAAGTCCTATGTTTTATGAATTAAGACATTTTCAAAGGGATGCGGAATAAGCAAATATTTTCAGGCAGTAATTAAAAGAATATATGTCAATGCTATATACATACATGTACAGGTCTGTATACATTTATGACAGTATAAATATACATTTATGAATATATATCTAGGGTAGAACAAGGGATGGTAAGGACACACTACCGTAGGAGTATTCTTCTCTCAGAAAGTAATATGCGTTCATTATCTGTTTGTCAATAGGGCTCTGATATCTTGAATTCAAGGGCTAAGATACTTAAATACTATAATTTTTTATTACTTTTCTGAAATCACTGCACAAATAGAGGAGCAAAGGATATGTTCCAGTGATCCTTCCACAACACAGTATGAGAGGGAGTTTGAAGTCATTCACATAACATGTGCAAAACAAAAGTTAGGATGAGAAAAGGCTTATCAAGGTGTTCCTTGGTAAAATAAACTGTTCCCAGTGCTCTGCCTCTAATGCTTTGTCCAGTGTGCTGACACTAGTATTGGTAAACCAAAAGTCATTAAATTCTCCTTCATTCTAAAAAAGCTGAGTAAGAGGTTGGTGCTAGGTATTTTCTTGCTGTCATCTGTGAGATTAGTATTTATTCTTGAACAGTTTGTTGGTTAACTGCTGCTGCAATAAAGAGTACTGCAGAGGGACTACAAAATACAGTTGATACCCACTTCATAAAATAGTTGCTTTAGAAAGGTTTCTTGGTAGGCTTCATAACACAAAATTAACAGAAATCCAGGAAGGGGAACTGGGCTGGGGAGAACGGTATAGTACAGTGAACCTTCTTTTTTGAAAACTCAGAGAAGGAGCTGAGGGACTGAACAAATTGCACTCATCTCTTGACCGTAGCTGGAAATCAGACAGGAGCATGCTACTAGGTACCAAGGAAACTTGAACAGTGTGCTAAATAAAAGATTTTAGGGGACAGGAATTTTCATCCTAAACTAAAGTAGTTGCAATATTTTTAACTGGTAAATTTTATTTTCAAAGGTGCAGTGATTGTCTCCAGGACTTGAACCCACTAAGTCTTAAGGTATGTTATTTGTAATTCCCTTAGTAAAACTACTTGTCTGAGTATGTCTTCTATTACTGTTTGTGTTTATGTTGCAAGACAGTTTAAAATTGTTCAATCTTATGTTTGCAAATGTTAAGATTTTTTTTTTCTATATTAAGAAGTTGGGATGTATGTGTGTTTTGTCCTTTTGGTTGGCAAGTGGATCACAGGTCATATATGTTGTCATTCTTAAGTTGATAAAATAGCTTTAACAAATTTATGAACTGATAAGTTCTGTTTTGTTTTGTGATTTACATTCTTAAATCATGAAATCTGAAAAAGGAAGAAAAATGCAATGTCTACATGATTATATTAAACATTTCTTTACTGAGCCTTCATTTTGATTGATTGTGTATCAAAGGTCATGTTCCTGTAACCCATTACTTGAGAACCTCTTTTTTNAGCGATGCAGAGGGGAGGATGGAGGAGGGAAGGGAAGGGAAGGGAAGGGTAAGGGAAGGGAAGGGAAGGGAAGGGAAGGGAAGGGAAGGGAAGGGAAGGGAAGAAAAGAAATTACACTCTCAGAAATTAGTTAACAATTGAAAATTAGGCTATGTGGTGTTTAGTTGCCAGCTGGGGTTAAAACGTGACAGTAGTTTGGTGCCATTCCACCCTTCCTGCCTTCTTACATTCCTGCCTTCCTTCTTTCCTTCCCACATTTTTCTTCTTCTTCAGGCTGATGACAGTAGTGTTAGAGAATAGTGAAGATTTTTAATATCCTTTGAATACCCTTGAAAACAAACTGGTCCATTTGCTGGGATCCTGTATGCTGCTGAATTCTGGTTCAGGTCTTATTTACAACACTAACTTTTGTTTCACCCTACACTGTAGCTCCAAAAAGAATCCCAAACTTGTAAAAAGAGATTGTGATGGCACCATCACAATACTTTCTATTCTGAAAGTTCCCACTCTTTGTCCCAAGCACCTTTCAACTTCCTTTGTTTTGCCACTATGCTACCTCTGCAATCCCTCTGTCACAAGCCCACTGAAAGGTCTGAAAATTCAGAACCAACATTTAAAACAAGTCATCAGAACTGATATTATATTGCATCTGTGTTCTTTTCTCTCAGCCAGCTCTTTTTCCCCACCCTTTGTCTGTACTCTTGATTTAAATGTTAAACCCTTGGGTCAGTTAATGGTCCATACCATTTATACGGTATGATACAGCATGAAACTCCTGTTATGGTGCCTTCTTTTTCCATTAGCACTACTAAAAAAATTATGATAAAGAAATAGAGTGAGAGATGAATATCTCCCCAGGGTTTACACAGAATGAGCCAAAGAGCAGTTCTCCATATCTCTCATTTCTTTTTTCTTTGAGACCAAGGCATAGTCATGAAACTACTAAGCAAGAGTAGCAAAATGCTAATACTGCAATTAGCAGTGTAATTCTCAAACTTGAGTGGAATTTCAGGCCATCACAGAGTGTAAGCTCCCAAGGTGTAAAGAAATGGCAGAGTACTGTCACTCGTAATATCATAAAGCCTCTCCTATATGGAAATTTAATTCTGCTTCAATAAAATATCCCTGAACAAAGAAAGTGCAAAATGTAGCCACTCTGTTTATTTTGTTTTCACAGTTGTGGAAAAGCAACAGAATTATTTATATAACAGGGCTTATTTTTCATGCCTTGCTTGTTTGATTCTGCTAGCCCCTACTAAGTAGCACACTTAGGTGTTTGTTCTGTGGCATTATGCTTTTAAAAGTATTCCAGACTTTAGCCTTACTGTCTCTCCAGTGTTACAGCACTTCATTTTCAAAAATTGGACTGCAGTAATGGTAAAAATGAACAAGTAGAGAATGAAATTGATGTTAAATATTAAAACTGTCTACTTAAATAGGGTTCGGGAGGATTAGATATAGTGGCATGTCCTTCTTGTACAGATTCTTTATTTAAGTGCCAGTTTGGATGAATGTATATTACTTCAAAAGTCACAGCTAATATTCTTGCACTAAACCCACTGTCTTAGCAGAGTAATAAACTTTCTCTTTTTTTACTGTTGTAAAACAATATGCTGTTATAACAGAGTTTACACTGATACATCTCAAAGTATTGTGAAGTAAACAGAAGCTGTTGATTATTTTCATTGTTTGAACCATTCCATAGGACTTCCTGGGATCACAGAATGGATGAGAGTGGCAGGCATCTCTGGAGATAGTCAAGCTCAGTGCCATTTTTCAAAGCAGAATCAGCTAGAGTAGGTAACTTGGGACTGTGTACAGTCAGATTTTGAATATCTCCAAGGATAATAACTCCAGAATCTCCTGGGGAACCTACTCCAGTGTTCAAACAACATCACACTAAAAATTGTTTTCTTAGGTTCAGGCAGAATTTCATTTATTTCAGTTTGCAGTTGTCTCTTGTCTTACCACTTGGCATGACTGCAAAGAGTTTAATTTCATTGTCTTCAATTGCTCCTGATACATATTTATATGCACTGATAAGATTCCCCTTAGCCTTTTTTCTCCATGCTGGAGAGCCCCAGCTGCTGTCAGCCACTCCTCATGTAAGACAACCTCCAGCTCATTATCTTTGTGGTCCTGTGCTGAACTTGCTTTACTGTGTTCATGTTGCTTATTTCGGAGAGGGCAGAGCTCTGCACAGCCCTCTCAGTCTGTCCCACAAGGTTTGAGCTGAGGGGAAGGACCAGATGCCTCGACCTGCAAGCAACATGTCTCCTAATGCAGACCCTCTGCTGCAACATGCTGGAATATGGTCAGCTTGTCTCCCCGGAACTCCAGGTTCTTCTCTGCAGGTCTGGTTTCCAGCCAGTCAAGCCCCACCATGGACTTGTGCTGGAAGTGTCATTCCTCCCCAGATACAGGGGTTTGCAAGTCCCTTTACTGAATTTCATGAAGTTCCTGTTGATGCATCATTCCAGCCTGTTGATGCCCTCTAAATGGCAGTAGATCCATCTGATATGTCAACCACTCCTTCCTGGTTTTTATCATCCTCAGATTACTGAAGGTGAACTCTTCCTAACTTCTGTATGCAGTGGTGGACCACCCCTAAATCTGGAGTAGGTCATCCTTGAAAATCGATCACCTTTTCCAAAAAAATGTAAGGAAAAATATGACAGTGAATACAAATGGGTCTGTAAAAAGGCCTCTTCAGAAGAGGACAAGAAAAGTAATTCTTAAATAATAAATTATTTGCTTTTACTGTTGAAAGTGATCTAAATTTCATTTATGAGCTCTCCAGATCTAAAGCTCTGCCATGGATTCCGAGTCAAAAATTACTGGTGGGCAGTGGATATTTTCAGTGTTGAGCCTTTCATTTTCTGAAAAATTATAATTTATTGAGTAGTCAAGGTATAGCCTATTTTCAGCACCTGGAATACGAGCACAAAATTTGAGTCCTCTGCTAGGTGAGTTGATTTTTCTAGAAATACCAGACACTATATACACAGGAGCAATCACAGATATTTTGCTCTTTTGTTTCTTCTCTTCCTCACTTTGTGTTGATTCTTAATTAATTAATATAAATCCATTTGAATTCTCATCACATTGTTTCTCTTTGTTGCTCAATATTTTTCTTGGCATTTCTTTACAGACCTCACCTCCTCATTTATTCTTGTTGGATTTTGTGTTGGTATCTTCGTGCTCCATCGATTTTTATGGTGGATCTGACCTATGAAAGAGAATTGTCAGATATGACGGTTTAACCCTGGCTGGCAACTAAGCCCCAGACAGACACTTGTTCAGTCCTTCCTGAAGGGTAAAAGTGTGTAAACTTTTGTGGGTTAAGAAAAAGACAGTTCAATAGGTAAAGCAAAGTGAAACAAGGAAATCCTTTACTACTTCCCATCCACAGGCAGCTGTTCAGCCATCTCCAGGAAAGCAGGGCTCCATCATGCCTAATGTAGAATTGGGCAGACAAATGCCATCACTCCAAATGTCTCCCCCTCTTCCTTTTTGCCCTCCAGCTTTATGCCATGTGGTATGGCATATCCCTTGGGTCATTTGGGGTCAGCTGTGTCACCTGACAACTTTCTGTGCACTGCTCAACTTCCTTACCAGTGGCATAGGTGAGGAGCAACAAAGGCCTTGTGTCTGTCATAGCATTGCTCAGCAGTAGCAAAAATGTCCCTGTGTTAGCAATACTTTTTCCAGAGCAAATGCAAACAAAGCCCCATACAGTTACTAGGGAGAAAACTAACCCCATCCCAGCCAAAACCAGCAAAAAACAGGATCAAACATATCTCTTCTTTCACTTTTTTTTCCCTGCTCTGTCTTCAGTGCTAAGTTATTTATAGGGCATTGTGCAAAGCCACCTGTTGCCACATATTCAACTCTCCATCCTTAAAATCTGTTGACGCCTCTCACCGAGTGTTTGGTTGTACACAGTCTACTCCATATTCTTTCTTTCTCTTCCCATGTTTCACCCTCCATTCCAGTGAAAGGTGGCTTTGGAGCATTCTTGAAGGAGGAATCTTCCTCCGTGGTATCCTGAACTACCAGGTGATCTCCATTTGTTAGCACAAATATGTGGATTTGGGTCATCATATTAGTGGGAATTTTGCCTGTTGCTCCATCTATTGGTATTTAGAGATAGGTACCTACCCTCACTGAGTTAGGTACCATTCCTGTCTACTTTTTCTGCTCTTGACTGTTCTAATTTTAAGCAGTTTTCTTTTTCTTCTGACACCAAAATCAGACAGAGAATATACTTTCTAACAAAATTTGAAGTATCAGAAATCAGGAATTCTTTATGACAGCACTAGACACATTTGGAGGATTTTCCTCTATCAAATGCGTGTCATGAAAATTTACAAGAGGGTATTTATTCCACCTGGATCATACACATTCATTATGACATTCTTCTAGCTAATAGATAAACATCACTTTTCCTAGCACTAATTTCCTAGCACTAAACCTCAACCCCGTACTGGAATTCCTTCTGTGGTCTTAGCAGATCATCTAAAAGAGTTTCTGGTGGTTTTATTCATTGAGACTACCAAAACTGTAAGTGGCCCTGCCTTGAACTTTTCTTAGGGGATTCACTGTTGTTTCTTGTTGCATAACTTTGTCTCGAAAACCTCTTAGTTTCCTCATTATCTGTTTATCCACTGATTCCAGCTACATCTAGCATTCTGTGTGTCTACTTTTATATTCTTTTATCTAATTTGATAATTAGTTTTAAGCTTCATTTTGCAGCTTCAAGGGAACTGAAAACTTCTGTTCCCTATGCTGTCTTTCACTTTAGAGAAGTAAGTGGTCAAGGTCAGGCGTCAGTTCTGAACTTGACCACTTCAGCCCAGTTTCCCTTTTTCTGACTCAGGAATGCCCTCAGTCTATGCGATTATCAAATTCTAGTTTCTGGAGATCTCAACCTTTATCCAGCAGATTTATCCCTCGATTATATTGCCTTCTGTCTTTGTCACTTACATTAAAGATGAAAGTTGGTCATACAATCCATCCAAATCTGAAATCTTAGTTAATTTCTTTCACTATAAGATGCAAAAATATCACACAATTTTAGATAAATATTTGCAGTATTTAACTTTTACCATACACAGTCTGACATATTCTGAGAATTTTATGACAACAATTTAGTAAAATTTTCCAGTGCATTTCTGGAAGATATTTATAAAAGCTTTACTTTTTGTTTATACACCTTTATGTGTCTATGATGATATGCTTCTGGAGAAAACTGTTGCTACTCCGTCAGAGGTGTCAAAATGGAAATCCCAAACTAAGAAAAAGCATCCTTTCCATGTATTTTGATTTCCATAATAGATTTATTCTGATACATATTAGTGTGTTCCTTCCTCAGTCTCAGGAAAATTCAATTCTCTGTTTAAGCATGGAGACCTACACATCAATCAGTGACTGATTTATGACTGGATTAGATTAAAAAAGTCCATCATCATCTCAATGCAACATATTCAGTTGATTTTCAAAGTATGTTCCATTAATCTTTAATTTTCCTGCATTCATCTCACCTAGTGTATAATGAAAGATAATGCTGTAATTCCTGGTCATTTAGTCCAGCAGATTCCTAAAACCATGGATATGGTTGCTCTTCCATTTGAAGTCACAGATAATAAATTTTTTATGCCTGGAAACTTTGTTTTTCATGGTGTTTCATCGTGCTTCAGATGCACTGAACTCTCACTTCCAAACTGGGCTAAGTGCCTTTTTTAGAAATATTTTCTGGTTTTGCAACTTTTAGAACATCTGCTAATGACTGATGAAGGTTGAACAGCAGTTTCTCTTTTGTTCCACTCATTTTAGTTCAGTTGTTGCAGGCTAAAAACTTTGATTTGTTGAGAAGCTATACTATATTTTAACTTCTGAAATACTTTGCAAAACTAAATTTACTGTCATTTTCTTTCAACTATTTCTCAATGGGGATAGAATATTTTCTTTTCATCTTGCATACATATGTATGGAACTAACACTCACCTCTATGCACATATTTTCCTGCTCTCTATTAAAACCATATGCAACATTTGTGGAATGGGAACATACAGCATTTCTGAGATGTTTAGGACTAGTGCTCTTTACGTTTCAACAGGGAGTGAAATAACAAATTGGGGCTCTTAAGGAAAGCACAGATCACAATATCTGCTGGATGAACTGACCATTATCTGGGTGCCATTTGGTATTCTCCATGATACCTGTGCATTGGTCTAAACATTTCAGTGACAGAGAATAGATGGTAAAATAGCTTTATTAAGTAAACTCATCTCATCTAATTTATTCATCCTTTTAGTGAAAGAGGTAGGTGCACTGTAGTTTAATCTCTGAAAAAAAACAGCTAGAATGTAACAGAAGTATCCACTTGGACTGTAAGTCATGTTAGGAGTGACTGAGGGAGTAGGAGTCGTTTACCCTAGAGAAATGAAAGCTCAGGGGAGACCTTACAATTCTCTACAAGTACGTGACAGGAGATTTATGGAAAGATAGAGCTTGGCCTCTTATCCCAGGAAACCAGTGACAGGACAAGAGGACATAGCCTTGAACTGCACCAGGTAAGGTTCAGTTTGGACATCATGGAAAGGGTTGGTAAGCATTGGAACTGGCTGCCCAGGGCAGTGGTGAAACCACCAGCCCTGCAGGTATTCTAGAAATGACTGGACATGGAACTTAGTGGTATGACCTAGATCAAAGGTTGGACTCAATTTTAGAGGTCTTTTCCCACATAAATCAACGAATCACAGAATATGCCAAGTTGGAAGAGACCCACAAAGATCATCAAAGGCCAGCTCCTGGCCCTGCACAGGACATCCCCAAGAGTCACTCCTTTGTGCCTGAGAACACTGTCCAAACACTTCTTGAGCTCTGTTAGACTTGGTGCTGTGACCACTTCCCTGAGGTGCCTGTTCCCGTGCTCAAGCACCTTTCGNTGGCTGCCAGGACACTGCTGGCTCATATTCAACTTGCCATTGACTAGGACCACCAGGCCCCTTTCTGTAGCACTGCTTTCCAGCATCGTACTCCCAGTGTGTACATACACCCATGATTGCCCTGTCCCACATGGAGAATCCGGCACTTGCCCTTGTTGAACTTCATGTGGTTGGTGATCTCCCAGCCTTTTTATTTTTCCAGGTCTCACTGTGGGATTTCCCTGCCTTGGAGAGAGTCAACAGCCTCTCCCAATTTTGTATCATCTGCAAACTTACTTAGTATGCCTTCCAGTCCTGTGTCCAGGCAATGGATGAAGATGTTGGAGAGCACAGGGCTGAGGATGGAGCCCATCTGTGACAGTTCCTCAGTCTGATGTTACCCCATTCACTACAATTCTTTGTGCCTGGCCCATGAGCAAGTTGCTCACCCATCAGATGATGCATTTATCCAGCTGAACACTGGGAATTTTGTCCAGTAGGTTTCTGTGAGAGACAATATCAAAAGCTTTACTAAAATCCAAAAATATTGCATCAACTGGCTTCCCTTGAACAACTAGGTGGGTTACCTTGTCATAAAAAGAAAAAGGGTTTGATAAGCCTGGCTTTCTGCTCAAGAAGCCATGCTGGCTACTGTGTTGTCATTCAGGTGTCATTCAGGTGTTTTTCAATATCTCCCAGAATAATCTTCTCCATAACCTTACCAGGCAGTGAAGTGAGATTGACAGGCCTGTATTTTCCAAGCTCATTCTTCTCTGCCTTTTTAAAAATTAGAACAACATTCCTCAGCTTCCTGTCAGCTGGGACCTCTCCAGATACCCAAGACCATTCAAAAAAATCAAGAGAGGCTTTGGGATGAAATCAGTCAGCTCTATAACTATTTTTGAATGAATTTTCTCCCTACAGTGGTGAGCAGCAGCTCTGTATTCCTCCCAAATCACTTGACCTTGCTCCTACATACACCTTCCTTTATTTGCCTAATCTCCAAAAGAAGGCCCCTGTCAGCCAGGCTGGCCTTTTGGCCTGCTTACTTGACATCTGACAGTTTGGAATTGGCTTTTACTGTGCCCTTAGGAGGTGGTGCTTAAAAAGGTGACCCAGTGACTTCAAAAGTGTTTTTCCAGGGGACACTGCTCATTAGTTCCTTAAGCAGAAGTGATTCTGTGTTTCTGTGAATTACCGAAAGGTACTTAGAAATGGTAGCAAATTTTTTCAAGAAATATTACAACTACACAGAAGCGGAGTGCTAGATAAACATTGTAACCATCTGTCAATATGCCACCTGAATTCTTTGCTTGTTTTACTTAGTAAAGATAGGAGCATGCTTATTGGTATGAGTTTGCATTGCATCATCCAGTTACATGCTACATTTTCCTTTTAAAGATACTGAGCAAAATGGTACTCAGCAAAACTCTCATGGAACAACTAGCTATAATTGTACTGAAGCCTTTCCATGACCTTTCTCAGATAAGATTCTGTTTGGTTCAAAAGTAGATCTTAATTTTGAAATTCAAATGAGAAAAGACTTGCAAGTCTATGTCTGAAAATCTGCAATTTTTTCAAAGATAAATACTATTTATTATTCCTGACTCTTTTAATGGGTCAGTAAGTGCAATAGAACTGCATATACTCAGCTAAAACACGTTGTCTAGAACATGAGCTTTTCAGTCTCCATCTTGTTTACCAAGTGATCTTTATGGCTTTATACTCCTCTATAACCTAGTCATTGAATATGTGGTCATGTTTCCTTATCCTAAGACATGGCTGAACATATTTCGATAAAAAATGTAAGAATATCTGTGTTTTCCAGGTCCATTTCAAGCATTCTGAGAGTGGTGCCATGAGAGATGCTGTTGTCCATGAGACGTTGGGATTATTATGATCAAGTGCTGTATTTTGACTTCACCCAGTGGCTAAAGGATTTGTGGGCCAAAGAGGAAGTGTTGAACTTTTAAAAGCATTAAACAGGTAAGTTTACTGAAATAGGGGTTTCTTTATTGACACTTTTCAGGCTTTTTTTAATTGCAAGTCCCATCTCACTGCTCCTTCTGCCAAAAAAATATCTCTGTTTCATAATCACAAATGCAAATAGGCATTGCAATATTAGTTCCGAGCAGTCCTTTATTTTGTGCGGTAATTTGTTTTCTTTACAGAAAACATGTTTTTGACAAAAGGAGGCTGAGTTATTTCCTTACACTGTGATAGCAGGAAGAATCTCTACATGCAACAGCATTTAACCACAGTGAGAAGAATGAAAGAAATGTAAATAATTAGGTTAACAGGGATAAGTGGAATCTATGTAAGTTATTATATTAAAAGGTTGTTAGGTGTATGAATTATAGGGCTGATTGCCTCTTTGTTTTATCGTAATGTTTATTTTATTATTAGATACTGAGAATTCTCTTTCATCTCTTAGACTCCTGTTTAAACAATCCATCTCATTCTTTAGAACAATCTGTAGAAACCAATTGACCTAACATAAAGCAATGTGGTAGGGACACATTCAAATATAACCAAAAGTCTGTCGGTCTTGTCTGATTTTGATGGATGTTTCACAAGAGAGGGAGAAAAGCATGAACGGTTTTGTTTCTTTTTTTCTGTATATTGCTGTAGCTTTTATCTTTTAAAGACAAAATCTTAAAAGCTATGCAGGAACATGGCACTCTGGTAAAAACTAAGCTTATGAATCAACATAATGTGCTAAGCTGAGACTCTACCAACTTATGGATCATTTTTAACTTGTAAAGAAAAAGGAGTGATATTTTATTTTCCACAACTATTCAAAACTGTCCTGAAGTGCATCTAGGGCAGCAGTAGATACTGGTGAACAAATTCCAAGCCTATGCCAATGTGAGTTGTACCATACAAATACAGAGCTGGGCTCAGGAAACATGACAGCAGTGTTCAGGTGACACTGTACTTTGTGATCTGAACTGTACAACCTCCAGACATGATCTCATGGGTAAAAGGCAGCCCAAACAGAAATACAGAAAGAACGGTCTTCAAATTAATTTCTTTAGCGTTCTAGGTTTGGAGTACACTCAGATAGATGCGGGTCAGTGATATCTCTATCTATTTCATAGCTGCACTACCATTTTGCTCTGCCTGTTTTCAGAAAAAGTATTTGCAACAGAATTATTTTTGTAACAATTGGGAAAATTAAGTGTTATTGACCACTTATTGCTGCAACAGAATTATTCTCTGAAGTCTAAACTTAGATTTAATTAATAGATTTTTAACAGATTGCATTTTTTGACATTGAAGAACTAAAAAAACTTAAAAATAAAGGAGAAAAAATGTGGACAAGTGACTGAAATAAGATGACTAACAATTTCGTAAACACAGTGTTGCAACTCATCATCCCCATCACAACTGGGGAATTTTCATGCTGATATATAGTGGGAAAAAAGAAAACTGTTTAAAATAACATTATCTATTGGATCGTGTTTCTAGTTTCACATTATTTTCTTATAGAAATCTGCAGCCTTATAAAATATTCTTCTTTTATGTCTGTATTTCTCATGGTAGCTTTATTCTGATGATTTTAACGGGAAGTTGGAGTCACTGTTGCACCAGGATTCTTTATGCTTTACTAATATTTATCTCCTCAAGACTCAGATTTTTATCCATTTTTAAAAGAAAATTTTTGTAGTATTTAATTGAAAGGTTAGCTATTAAAAAGAAGTCAACAGTGATAACACTCTAAATCATAGTTCAAAGCTTTGGAATTGTGTAGTATGTGGAACACAAGAAGCAAAAGGCACATGAAATTCTTGTTTTGCCTTTCAGAAAATACTACTTTTTCTGTCTGCTGTCCCTTATTTGTAGTAGTCTTTTGTACTGTACTGTAAAAACTAAGTATACTTAAACTGTTGTTACATTCATTATCTCAATAAGCGTTCAAACTTTTCACCATTTTCATCAAAGGATAAACTATTTCCAGTTTTCCATGATACTCTGCTGGCTGAAAAAATGGGCCAAAAAATTAGGAGCTCTACAAACAGCGGATGGGAGAAATCCTTTCTCAAAAGTCTTAGATTGCATTACTAGCCAATGAACTTAGAAAAAAATCTCCAGGAAGTGGTGGGAAAATTAACTGCCAAATCAAGATCTTCCTATTTTCCCCTAAAATTTTGCAAATTTTGCACTTGATATCTTATCAAGGCCCAGTGCTCTTTTAGGGACTGGAGGGAGAGCAAGAGCAATCCTGGTCATCTAAAGAACAGCTCAAATATTTATGTAAGAGACTCTCTTCGGTGCATGGAAGCTTAGAGCAATTCCTCACACAGTAAAAATAAGGTACTATTTTTAGTGGTTACTGTGGGACTTTTTGCAGGCAACACTTGTTTTCTGTTTTGTTTTGGTTTGGTTTTTACTTTGATTTAATGGTAGTATTGCAAGTGTATGACAAGTAAATTCTGTCAGGATGTTTCAGTGCTGTTTTTAGCCTCTTATGACATGGTTATAAAATTCTTCCAACAAGTTTATCCCACTCTATCTTATTCTGTTTTCAACAAATACTACTTACCTTTTAAACCTTCTGCATAACAGAAGTTTAAATATAATACTAATACAGATAGCAAACTCAGAATATTTCCATGAGTATTAACAAAAAATGAAAACATTCCAAAATTTGGTGAGTTCATATCATGAAAGCTTTTCATTTGTCGTTCACAAAAAAATGCTGAATATGCTACGTAAACTGGCTAACTATTCTGTGCTTTCTGGAAAGAGCTGGGGACAATTGTGTGTTTTAGATCTGGAGGCTTTCAGTGACTGATAATAATACCACATCTTTCCTTCAGGGCTTTAATGGATCTGCAATAGACTGATGGCTCCCAAGTTACTATCAGGCTGTTTACAGTAGTCAACTTACAAAATGAAGTGAGAAGTGAGTGTATCTGGGAGTTCAGGGATGAGTTGATCAAGTTTTTGACTGCTCTTGTGATTTATTGAGGATATCTTGAGCTTGACAGACTCAAACCTGTTACTACAACTTTGCTTCTCTTTCATTTTTCTTCATCTGATTTTTTTTTCCTATTTTTGAAGCCAGGTATTTTTAATGATTCTCTTAAATTACATGTGATTTCTTTAATTTACTTCAGAGGCTGTTGTCTTATTGGAATAAAAGGCTCCAGAGCCATGGAAATACTTGAAAAGAAAATGTTCACTTCTATCTAAGGTATTCTGTGATGTGTAGTGGTAGAGAAAGGTACTTAAAAGATTGTGTCTGAAGAATCAGAATGCAAAAAAAATTAATCTTTAATCCTTTGCATTTTTTATTTTAATTGTCTTTTAATTGTTCGTCACATCTTTAGATTTTTGGTGCTATAAAGCTAAACACTTCCTGAATGAAAAAAAGTTTCTATAAACCTTTTTCTCTTTCCATTTGAAGTCAGGTGATTAATTTTTACTAGAATTATCATAATTTTATAAATACCTATAGGGAAAATCTGTTTGTATAGTTAAAGCAGGGAAAGAGTATTCAGTAGACCTCTGAGAAAAAGAAAGTGTTGCTTTTCCTGTGTAAACATTGTGGGAATGTAACTTACAATATACTGATCCTTTAATAAGTATATTGTCTCACTGGAGAATCAAGGGTGATTTCTTCCTCTTTTTTTTTTTTTCTTTTTTTTTTTTTTTTTTTTTTTTTTTTAATTCTTTTCTACCCTTCCTTCCCATATCAGTCCTTTACCAGATTTTTCTACATCTGATGGCTTATGATGTAAGCAAATTGTGTTGGCAGTGGTGCATATTGGAACTGTACATTTCTCTGCTTTGCACTATAGGTGGTCCTCCCCACTGGGTCTTTACTGCCCTCAGATTACTTAAATATAGATTTACACAATGGGCCTTATCAGCCCAGAATGGGTCAATATAGAGAGCTTTTGCCTCTTAAAACTCACCCCCACAAGCATTTGTAGAAATGAAATCTCATAATCCTGTTTCTCAAATTTATGTTTCAATTAAAAACAAAGTCACTTCTTCTGAGCTTTATTTCTCTAACTCAGCTTCTATCTCTCAGGTTTTATCCTTCTATTCATCATTTTATCACCTCATCAATCAATAAATTTCAGTTGTCTAGCAATTTCAGCAGGCCAACAAAGGAAATCAAATGTACCAAATGCCACCATGCTCCCTAATAAAAAGAAATGAGCTCCTAGGGAAAGTTACAAAAATTGTTTCATTACAGAGTATCTTACAAAAAGACGAGACAAAGACAAGACAAGTATGGAGAAAGGCTTAGGGACATCTTGAGTGTGTCAACACAGGTATCCTGTTGCTGACAAGAGAAGCTAAACCCACATAACACTGTGACTTCAATAAAGTCTTCCCTGTTACAAGTCAAGGCACAGCTGAAAAGCAGAAAATCTCCAATCTAGATCAGGTTAACAATCAAGGCCCTGAATCTTAACATTCTTTTAATATTTTTCAAGTATTTTTAGAATCTGTGAACCCCTTTAAATGTTCATCATTTCACAGAAATAGATAAATCGGAAAAAAGATAAAAAATAAAAGAAGAAACAAAAAGAAGGATCATTGTGTCAAGGAAAATGTCAAGTTATTTGAGTCATTCTTTCCAGTTCCCAATTTGCTATGCAAAGTGTGGGTACATAAAAATTTATATAAAGGTCTCTTCTTATTCCTCCTTTTTTTTAAATACTGTCCTTTTGGGTTAGATTTTTATGCTACCATAGGCACATTTTTAAAAGGTCCATACTTTTTCACAGATGTTTCTGTACATAACAATGGTTCAGGTTGTATTTTGATTGTCTGAGGATTTTGTCAAATTCAAGTGGCACTTTGAACTTTCTTTCTTTACAATTCCATTATTTTATAGTTCAAGTTTTATGAGATTTTTCTTTTCTGCTCTTATCGTCTGATCTGTTGTGGCACCATAAAGAAAACATGTATTTGCACACATCTGAGACTACGAGGGCATCATCCCGTGATGAGATGGGAATGAACAAATGACTGCCTCAGTGTGATGCAGCTTGATGGTGCTATTCTAGTTGGGGACAGTTCAATACAGGTTGTCAAAGCAAATATACTTAGCAGCCAGTGTACATTAAGATATAAACCTCCTGAAGAAGATAAGCACAATATCTCATGGTCTGTCAAATAAATAGTATGTATTTTAAGAACTCTCTAAATGAACATTGGAAATGATACATTTTAGCAGCTTCAGATGAGCTGTCCAAGTCTGTTGAATAATACCCCATTCTTTCTTCCTAAAAAAAAAGGCAGGATGTAGAAAAGAAATCTTCTAATACATGGTCATAAAATAAAATCACCTTTAAAATGTCCTTTGCAATCTCTGTGTCTTGACAACTGAAATTTCATGTATCTCATAGAAAATTCAGTGTTCCAAAGTTTCCTGAGTGAAAATAACTTCCTGAAAAAAGCTGAAATGATAAAAATTATGATGATGATGATGATGATGATAATACTACTATTACTATTACTACTAATAATAATAATAATGTTAATAATAATAACTCAATTATTAATATTGCAATGCAAAATTTTTTGTTGAAACCTATTAAATCAGGGAAATATATGTTACTAACATTATTAAACATCTGTCTTAATTGTGGAAGTTATAGGCTATAAGACATTGTAAGACGCATAAGATATTGTATATCTCATCAAATAATGCATCAGATATTATATATGACGTACATTGAACAACAATATATTTTCAACTATTTATGTTCCAGACATTCAAATAATATTCAGCTGATGTTTCCAGAAACTTCAGTGTAGGATCTGACACTGTTGGTATCCTTGACAATTACTTTACTTCACGGGTTTCTGCAATTAAATTGGACGGGCTGATTAGGCACAGACTACAATAAGATAATGCTAGTCATCGCGTCAAATAACCATTCATTATTAACAGTAACATATGTTTAGTACTGACAGGGTTCAGCATTATAGGTTCCTCTCTTTAATGAGGTATGTTCAAGGAAAGACCAAAAAAGTATTTTGAGAATAACGTACTCCTCTATTGCTGTAGAGCTAGCTTAAAACATAACTGAAACTAAATTGTGCATTTTTTATGGTATATATCTGTAATTCATATATTTGTATGGACATATTTATGAATTGCTCCTATATGGAAAAAAGAACACTCAAATGTGTGCATAACAGTGTTAGAAATTCTGTCTACAGACTATACATATATGTGTGTATATATTTACAGAAGATAGATTTCATTAAGCAATGACACGAACGTTGAACTTCCTCCATCACCTTTTTTCTGTTGCCACTCTATCACGGTAATAACCATGTTTGCATTTGAAAGACAAAGTAATGATTCATTGAAACAAATTCTGTCAAATTAGAGCATTAATCTTTCCCTTACTTTCTTGTGGTAGTTTTTCCTCTAGCAAAGCAGATGAGCATGTTGGATTTCTCTTTTCATTCGGGAATGTAATCTTCTCTCTGATTCTGTTAGTTCCACTGCTGCTTCACATAGTGGGGAGAAGCATCTCTGGAGTTTCTCCAAAGGTGGAAGTTGCTTCAAAGTTAATCTGCAGCATACTGTGGGTTGATGTGGTCTGGATGACTGATATCCACCCAGGCACTCCCTGACTCCCTCTCCTGAAGAGGACAGAACAGAAAAATAAAATGGAAAAACTCATAGGTTGATACAAGCACAGGGAGATCACTTACCAGTTGCAGTCATGGGCAAAACAGATTTAGCCTATAAAAGACTTGTTTTCTATATTGAAAATTTAAAATAGAGTACAATAGTGATAAACAAAGACAAAACTAAAACCCCTGCCCCTCTCTCTCCATTCTTCTCCCACCGCCACTTCTTCCCAGGCTCAATTTCACTCTTCTATTCCTAGCCCTTTTACCTCCTGTTGAGTGGTGCAGCCAGATGGGGAATGGAGATTAATCCATGATACTTTAGCTCTGTCACTCTTTCTTCTTTGCATTGTTTGTGTGCTTCAGCATGGGATATCCTCACCACAGAATGCCATTCTTTCAGAACTGCTCCAGTGTGAATCCTCTCCACAGAGTCCTTCAGAACTGGAGTGCTCCAGAAAGGATCCCTCACCAGCCACAACTTCTGTCAGAAGCCCTGCTCCTGTGTGGACTCTTCTCCACAGGCTGCAGCTCCTGCCAGGAACATGGTCCAGCATGAGCTTTCTGCACAGCCTCCTTCAGGCATAACACTACATGGAGTCCTTCACAGGCTGAAGGTGGATATCTACTCCACTGTGAGACTCCATGGTCTGCAGGGGAACAACTTTCTAGGGGCTGTCAAGAATTTTTTTTCTGGCACCTGGAGTGTCTCTTCCTCCCTCTCATTCCCTGACCTTGCAACCTACAGGGCTTTTTCACATTTTCTCACTCCCCTTTTTCACAATTTGTCTGCAGGATTTTTTTTTTTTTCTCTGTCTTGAAGGTGTTATCACAGATGCAAGACCAGGGACTGGTCTGCTCTGCAGTCTATGGGAGCAGGCAGTGTTCTGCATTGGCATCCTTGATTTCTACTCACAGAGGCTACCCCTGGAGCTCCACAACCATCAAAACCTTGCCACTTAAATGGAATGAAAATTTTACTGAGTTGTAATGTAACACAGACCATAATCGTCTTTGAATATTTAAAGTTCTAGGAGGAAGGAGGAAAGCAGCACAGGTGACTACTTTATAATTCATTGAGAACACTGGAGAATAAAAAATTCCATTTCTGAAACTGATAAGACCTGCCCCTGAAGACAAGGGTAAGGTTCTTGTTAGTAGCTCTCTTGCAGCAGATTAGAATGTCCCAGTGCCTCCCCAGGGAGTTTTACACCTGAGCCAGTTGTGTAAGGGAGAACATTGGTGTGATGAAAAGCAGTACTGTACCTCAGCATGGTCTGCTTCTTATTTGCCTTCTCCCTCATCTGGATCAAAACCCAGCTTGTGGCCTCCAGTGGTGGGTGTTCATCTGCTCTGCCTGATGAGTATCAGAGATTTCACCACCACACAAAAAAACTCTTCTCCTTCCCTTCTTTTGAGGGCAGGGGATGTAAACCTGGCCTCATCAAAGCTCCCACTGCTTTTGCACATTGACCATTGTTTTGAGTCATTAACCA